>CAUYON010164757.1:0-36163 GCA_963573935.1 Arctocebus calabarensis | reverse complement strand
TCAACAATGATGGCTGCAACCAAAAAATGGCCGGGCATTGTGGCAGGTGCCTGTAGTCACAGCTACTTGGGAGGCGAAGGCAAGAGACTCGCTTGAGCCCAGGAATTGGAGGTTGCTGTGAGCTGTGATGTCACAGCACTCTATCCAGGGTGACAGCTTGAGGCTCTGTCTCAAAAAAAAAAAAAAACAATAACAAAAAAGCAAAAAAAAAAATCATCAGAAGAATTGATGTTTTCCGTGAATAATTTCTGGGAAAACTCAGTTTTAGTTGGTCTTTGTTTTCTTATATGAGCAGCCATGCTGAATGTAATCTTCTTACACATTAGCCTCTGGATGGACATCTGAGGAGCAGCATTGTTAAAAAGCTAGTATTTGGGTCAAAGAGTAACAGGAAGACATAAAGTTACAAATTAGTGGCTACAGCCAGGTGTCTGTGGATTTGAATCACTAGAAGGAATTAGGGGTACTTTTCCATGTTTTTCCCTCATTTGGAAATGTTGTGTTTTTTTCAGCCAGATAGCAGCAATGAAGAAAATGATGCTAGATGGGAGACCAAATTAGACGAAGTGGTTACGCCAGGAGAAAAGACCAAGCCCCTCATTCCAGAGATGTGTTTTATTTATAGTGAAGAAAATATAGAATATTCTCCACCCAGCGCCTTCCTCGAAGAGGATGGAACTAGTCTTCTGATTTCTTGTGCAAAATGCTGTGTTCGGGTTCATGCAAGTAAATGAATCTATACTTCATGGTGCTTTTCCGTGGTTCACAGTCTTTGTTTCTCACTTCTGTGTGGCCTGTCACATCTGTTGCATGTTGCTGTTGCCATTCTTCCTGGTTAGGTCATGCTTTCTTACACTTCTGGAAAAAGCATATGTAGGTGTAATCGTCCTCCCGATTCATGCACTATCAGTGAAGAGCACAGTGGTTTTCTTATTTTCTTTCTTTCTTTTTTTTTTGTTTTGTTTTCTTATTTTCTTGAGGGTTCATATTCTGAAATGTTTAGACTGAGCGGAGGACTAGACTCGAAAGTCTAGAAATTTTATTTCTGCCCATTCATGAATTATCAGTAAGACTTACACTCTCATGTTTTCTATGGCTGATATGAAACATGTCAACCAAAAGTAGTTGAGGTAGAATTGTTTATGTTTTGTTCTAAGCCATGGATTTATAACAGTATGATAGGCAGATGTCTCAATTTTATTTTTTAATCCTGAGATATGAAATATTTTATTAAAGATGCAAGAGACCTAATGCATGGATCCATACTATTGTTTTATAGGTTGTTATGGTATCCCTTCTCATGAGATCTGTGATGGATGGCTCTGTGCCCGGTGTAAAAGAAATGCATGGACAGCAGTAAGTGGTTTATTTTAGAATTGCTCAACCCCTCCTCCCATCCCACCCACTGTCGACAGATTTAAATCTAGTGAAAGCATAAGATTGTACCCTTGCTATTGTATGCAGTTCCACACATCTCTGTATTTCTCATAGTTACTCTCCAAATCTATAGCTCTATATCTGTTTCTATACTAATCTGCTCTATATCTGTTTCTTTACTTAGGAACCTGCAAGGATTGCCATTTTATCAACTCCATACTTAACTTTTCAAAACTTCAAAATTTTGCTTCATTTTCCTGCCCAGTCTTATTTCGCAAGTTCTTGAAAATAAATGTTCTAAGAAACTGCTTCAGGGTTCCTCAGTGACCCTGAAGAAATGATGCTCAGATTCAGCTTTTTAACTAGTATAAGGTCCTTTCCCCACACACTCATTTTTACCTTTTTACAGTAAGAAATTTTAGAGTATCTGCTCTGTGCTGTACATGGTTGTGAACTTGACATACATCATTTCATAACTGACCCCCCATTTGAAGGATGCAGAATGGTCTTGCTGTAAAATATTTTTCCTAAAGATCCTGTTGAAAGTTTAGTTTACTTCTAGTCTTTGATTCTATTATCTACTATGTCACATGTTTTGCCATTTAAATAGGTTCTACCTTCATTTTTCTTAAAAAATTTTCTTTCAATAACAATCAGAACATTATTGGAATTGAAAACTACTAGAATCTTTCAACACTCAGTCCCTCAGTCATGCAGAGCAGCTACTCAGCTTGGTGATTTCAGTTATGGTACTAGCATTTACTTTCTTTTTTTTGCCTTCCTGCCTTCTTTCCTTCCTCCCTCCCTCCCTCCCTCCCTCCTTCCCTCCCCTCTCCCTCCTTCCCTTTTCTTTCTGACAGTCTCACTCTGTTGCTCTGGGTAGAGTGCCGTAGTGTCATAGCTCACGGCAACCTCAAACCACTGGATTCAAGGGATACTCTTGCCTCAGTCTCCCGAGTAGCTGGGATCACAGAAGTCTACCACAATGCCTGGCTAGTTTTTCTATTTTTAGTAGAGGCAGGTCTCATGCTTACTCAGGATGGTCTGGAGCTCCTGAGCTCAAGCCATCCGCCAGTATTGCTTGGCCTCCCAGAATGCTAGGATTACAGGTGTGAGCCACTAAGCCTGGTCTAGTTTTCTTTCTTTCCTCTTTTTATTGTTTTCTTAGAGGTAAAGTCTCTCTCTGTTATTCAGGCTGGAGTGCCCTTGGCACAATTCCAGCTCACTGCAACCTTGAACTTCCAGGACCAAGTGATTCTCCCACTTTAGCCTCCCAAGTACCTCAATCTACAAACACACACAACCACATCCAGCTAATTTCCTTAAAAAATTTTAGAGGGAGGGCAATTCACTGTGTTGCCCAGGATGATCTCAGACCCCTGGCCTTAAGTGATCCTCCAATCTCAGCCTCCCAAGGGGTTGAGATCATAGGTGTATAAAGTTTTCTTTTTTTTATCCTTTTTTTTTGAGACAGAGCCTCAAGCTGTCGCCCTGAGTAGAGTGCCATGGCATCACAGCTCACAGCAACCTCCAATTCCTGGGCTCAAAGTGATTCTCCTGCCTCTGCCTCTCAAGCAGCTGGGACTACAGGCACCCACCACAACACTTGGCTATTTTTTGGTTGTAGCCATCATGGTTGTTTGGTGGGCCTGGGCTGGATTCGAACCCACCAGCTCAGGTGTATGTGGCTGGCGCCTTAGCGGCTTGAGCTACAGGTGCAGAGCCAAAGTTTTCTCTTTTAGTAGCATAACAATCTATCGAGAAATGTAAGTTTAAACTTTCACTTATAACATCAACCACAGGCTTCAGTGTCTAGAAAAATCCTGTATATTTAAAACCTAAGTGGAAGCTTTCCTGAGCCACCAAGCAGGAGGTGCCGTCATGGGAGCTGATGTCTGCCGTAGGACCTAAAGGTTCGTGGCAAGGAGCCCAAGAGCCAGGACATTTACCTGATGCTGTTGGTGAAGCTGTACATGTTTCTGGCCGGACAAACAAACTCCACCTTCAACCAGATTGTGCTGAAGAGGTTATTTATGAGTCACACCCATCTGCCACCTCTGTCCCTTTCCCAGATGATCCGGAAAATGAAGCTTCCTGGCTGGGAAAACACAATGGCTATGGCTGTGAAAAGCACAGCAGCTGATGCCTGGATTCAGGAAGCACCCTAACCGAAGGTGTGCGGGCTGCATGCCAGCAGGCAGCCGCAGCCGCATCCTCAAGGTCCTCATCTTCGACCAGCTGGCCTTGGACTCTGCCAAGGGCCGTGGCACTGTTCTGCTTTCCAGTCCTCACAAGGGCCTGGAGGTGTGCCGGCATTTTGGTAAGGCCCCATGAACCCTGCACAGTCACACCAAACCCTATGTCCAATCCACCGGCTGGAAATTTGAGTGTGCCATGGGCCAATAGGCCAGCCCAGGCTACAGAAACTAATCAGGGATCCTACTCTCTTCTTAAGATTTTGGATGCAAAACAAACAAACAAATACTTAAGGGAAGAAAATACAGAAGGACATAAAAGAATATTTTTGTTGTTGTTGTTTTGAGATAGAGTTTCACTTTCTTCCCCTGGGTAGAGTGCTCTGGCATCATAGCTCACAGAAACCTCAAACTCCTGGGCTCAAGCAATTCACTTAGCGGGACTCATAAATTCTGGCTACTTTTTAGGGACGGGGTCTCGCTCTTGCTCAGGCTGGTCTTGAACTTGTGAGTTCAAGCAATCCACCCACCTTGGCCTCCCAGAGTGCTACAAGCGTGAGCCATCAGGCCTGGTCATAAAAGAATATTTGAATGTTTGCATAGATGTCACATGTTCTTGAAAGAGAACCCTCATTTTGTGGAAGTGTCTTTTTAAATTTATAGCTTTATGCTAATAAATAGAACATATATCTCAAAAGTTTGTGGAGCCTTCCTTTCTTTTCTTTTCTTTTCTTTTTTTTTTGGAGACAGAGCCTCAAGCTCTCTCCCTGGGTAGAGTGCTGTGGCATCACAGGTCACAGCAACCTCCAAATCCTGGGCTCAAGCGATTCTCCTGCCTCCACCTCCCAAGTAGCAGGGACTACAGGCGCCTGCCACAATGCCCAGCTATTTCTTGGTTGCAGCTTTCATTGTTATTTGGCAGGCCCAGGCTGGATTCGAACCCGCCAGCTCAGGTGTACGTGGCTGGCGCCTTAGCCGCTTGAGTCACAGGCGCCAAGCCCCTTTTCTTTTTTTATACAGGGTCTCGCTCTGTTACCCACCCCTACAGGGTCTAGGGTGTGGGACATGATTATAGCTCACTGCGACCACAGACTCCTGTGCTAAACCATGCTCTTGCCTCAGTCTCCAAGTAGCAGGGACTACTTACCAGTGTGGGACTTCTGTCCTCTTTTTTTGCTTAATTGTGGATTTACCCAATACTACTTATGATCCCATTTTACCTCCACACCAGGCCTTTTTTTTTTTCCTTAATCACCTTAAAGAGGCTACTATGTGTTAGGCACAGTTCTAGGCACTGAGTGTACAGGAAAGAGCAACACAGCGTCCTGCCCTTCTGGTGAGAGTTAGGCCATAGCCAGACTAAATAAGTAAAAAATATGGTATTTCAAGTGTACAAACAAACCAGAAGAGGATGAAGAGTGTCAGAGTGGAGTATGCCTGTTATTTTCTTTTTAAAATTAACATGCTAGGTGCAGTGGCTCATGCCTGTAATCCTAGCACTCTGAAAGCCTGAGCTGGGTAGATTGCTTGAGCAAGAGTGGGATCCCATCTCTACTAAATATAGAAAAACTAGCTAAGTGTGGTGGCTCATGCCTGTAGTGCCAGCTACTTGGGAGGCTGACATAAGAAAATGGCTTGAGCTCAAGAGTTTGAAGTTGCCGTGAGCTATAATGCCTTGTTATTCTACCCAGGGAGACAGAGTGAGACTCCATGTCAAAGAGAGTAATAATTAATTAATAGGCTGTATTTATTTACTTATATATTTTAAGAGGTGGGGACTTACTGTGCTGCCCAGGCTGGAGTGGATTGGCATGATCATAGGTTACCGTAATCTCAAATTCCTTGGTTCAAAGGACCTTCCTGCCTTAGCCTTCCAAGTACGTACTTAGAAGTGCAGGCTTTGCCACCAAGCTCAGCTGATTTTTTTTCTTTCTTTCTTTTTGAGACTTTCTTTCGTTCTTTCTTCCTTCCTTCCTTCCTTCCCTTTCCCCTTCCCCTTCCCTTATCTTTTCTTTTATTTTATTTCTCTCTCTCTCTCTCTCTCTCTCCCTCCCTCCCTCCCTCCCTCCCTCCTTCCTTCCTTCGTTTCCCTCTCTCTCTCTCTCTCTCTCTCTCTCTCTCTCTTTCTTTCTTTCTTTTGAGACAGAGCCTCAAGCTGTCACCCTGGATAGAGTGCTGTAGCATCACAGCTCACAGCAACCTCCAATTCCTGGGCTCAAGCGAGTCTCTTGCCTCTGCCACCCAAGTAGCTGGGACTACACGTGCCCACCACAACGCCTGGCCATGAGACAGTCTTTCTTTATTTCCCTTTCGGTAGAGTGCTGTGGCACCATCGCTCACAGCAGTCTCAAACTCTTAGGCTCAAAGTGATTCTCTTGCCTCAGGCTCCCAAGTAGCTGGGACTATAGGTGCCCACTATATCGCCTGGCTACTTTTTAGAGAATGGGCCTTGCTCTTGCTCAGGCTGGTCTCAAGATCCTGAACTCATACAATCCACCCACCTCAGTCTCCCAGAGTGCTAGGCTTACAGCGTGAGTCAATGCCACTCAACCTAGGGGTCTTACTAGGTTGCTCAGGCTGGTCTTCGGCTTTGGCCTTAAGCCATTCTTCAACCTTGGCCTCTCAAAGTGCTGGGATTATGGGCCTCTAAGCCAACTGTGCCTGGCCAGACCTATTTTTTTTTTTAAAGTTTTTTTTAAAGTTTAAAGTTTACAGAAAAATTGAGGACAAAGTACAGAGAGTTTCCCTGTAAAACCCTACCCTGGCCACACAGTTTCAGTGCTAACATCTTGCATTTCTGCTGTACATTTTTTACAGTTATGAATAGTATTGACACATCATTAAAGATCATAGTTTACGTAGGTTTCACTAATTGTGTATTATCCATGACTTTTATTCATCATTGCAGTACACTATGGAATGGGTTCGCTGTCCTAAAGATCCTCTACACTGCCTATTCATCCTCTCATTCTCCTCACAAATCACTTATCTTGCTCCTTTCTGCATAGTTTTCCTTTTTCTAGAATGTGATACAGGTAGAATTAATTGTGCAGTATGTAGCTTTTTTTTGAGACAGAGTCTCAAGCTATTGCTCTGAATAGAGTGCTGTGGCATCACAGCTCACAGCAACCTCCAAGTCTTGGGCTTAAGTGATTCTCTTGCTTCAGCCTCCCAAGTAGCTGGGACCACAGGCACCCACCACAACACCTGGCTATTTTTTGTTGCAGGTGTCATTATTGATTAGCTGGCCCGGACCAGGCTTGAACCTGCCAGCCTGGGTGCATGTGGCCATAACCACTGTGCTACGGGTGCCAAGCCTATTATGTAGCTTTTTGAAATCTGCTTTTTTCACATAGCAATATGAATTCAAATTTCCTCCAGGCCTTGTAGTGGCTTGATAGTACCTTTTTTTGTTTTGTTTTGTTTTTGAGACAGAGTCTCACTTTGTCGTACCTGGTAGAATGCTGTGGTGTCATAGTGCACAGCAAACTCCGACTCTTCGGCTCAAGTGGATCTCTTGTCTCAGCCTCCCAAGTGGCTGGGACTACAGGCGCCCACCACAATGTTCGGCTATTTTTAGGGACGGGGTCTCACACTTGCTCAGGCTGGTCTCGAACCCGTGAGCTCAGGCAATCCACCCGCCTCGGTCTCCCAGAGTGTGATAGTACTTCGTTACTGGTGAATGATATTCTATTATATGGATGTACCACAATTTATCCATTCACGTACTGAGAGAAATCTTGGTAGATTCCAAGTTTTGGTAATTATAAATAAAGCTGCATTTGTGTACAAATTTTTGTGTGGACATAAGTTTTCAGTTTATTTGGGAAAATATCAAGTAGTACAATTATTGAATTGTATGGTAAGAATATGCATAATATTGTGTATACCAAGTGTCTTCCAAAGTGACTATAACACTTTGCATTGTCACCACTAATGAATGAAGTTTACTGTTCCTCAACATCCTCACTAGCTTTTGATATCACCGGCACTTTGGACTTCAGTCATTCTAATATGTGTATATTGGTATCTCATTATTGTCTTAATCTGAAATTCCCTGGTGATATATGAGGTTGGGCAGCCTTTCATATGCTTGCTTGTCACCTGTATATAATATCTGGATGTATTTAGTTTGCCTCTTTTAATTGGGTTGTTTTCTTAATGTTGGTTTTTAAGAGATTGTTCGCTTCTTTTCCGAGAATACACCAACAGGCAGATGATGCTATAACAACAGGAGGGCCCAGAATAGGAAGCTGCTGCAGCTTCTGTGGACTTGCAGCATTGCCACTCGGGCCTGGAATTTCAACCGTGGTCCAGGCAGGGGCCGGGGCTGCAAAGCTGACAAGACTGAGAACAAGAAATGGATGGATACCGTCACCAAGCTCAGCCACCTAGTCAAGGACATGGAGATCACATCCATCGGGGATCTATCTATCTCCTCTCCTTGCCCATCAAGGAGTCTTGAGATCATTGATTTTTTTCTGGGGGCCATCTCTCAAGGATGAGGTTTTGAAGATTATGCCAGTGCAGAAAACACAAGTAAATGGAAATATTCATGGATTGGAAAACTTGATGTTAAAATGTCTGTAAACTACTCAATATACAGATTCAGCACAATCCCTATCAAAATTTCAATGACTTTTTTTTTTTTTTTACTAGAAAAACAACTATAAACCATGAAAGACTGCAAACAAAAGCAATCTTTTTTGTGTGTGTGTGAGACAGAGCCTCAAGTTGTCATCCTGGAGAGAGTGCTGTGGCATTACAGCTCACAGCAACCTCCAATTCCTGGGCTCAAGTGAGTCTCCTGCCTCCGCCTCCCAAGTAGCTGGGACTACAGGCGTCTGCCACAACGCCCGGCCATTTTTTTTTGGTTGCAGCCATCATTGTTGTTTGGCGGACCAGGGCTGGATTTGAACCTGCCAGCTCAGGTGTACACAGCTGGTGCCTTAGCCCGTTGAGCCACAGGCGCTGAGCCAACAAAAGCAATCTTAAGAAAGAACAAAGTTGGAGGCATCACTCATCTTGAATTTAACCTACAATACTAAGCTATAATAAAACAGTATGGTACTAGCATAAAAATAGACAGCCTGATAGAGACTACAGAGAGTACAGAAATAAGTTCATGTATGTATGGTCAAATGGTTTTTGGCAATCGTGCCAAGATCATCAATGAGGAAAGGACAGTCTTTTTCAACACATGCTGTGAAAACTGTCCACGTGGAAAAAAAAAGTTAGACCCTTATCTTCCACCATACATAAAAACCAGCCTGGGCCTACGCGTATGCACACAGATCACAATTCCTTTATCCATTCATCTGTCAACAGACACTTAGGTTGTTTTGGTATCCTGGGGTTTGTGAATAATGCTGCAAGGGACATGGGAATAAAGATATCTTTTTTTTTTTGAGACAGAGCCTCAAGCTGTCACCCTGGATGTAGTGCTGTGGCATCACAGCTCACAGCAACCTCCAGTTCCTGGGCTCAAGCGAGTCTCCCGCCTCCGCCTCCCAAGTAGCAGGGACTACAGGCGCCCGCCACAACGCCCGGCCATTTTTTGGTTGCAGCCATCATTGTTGTTTGGTGGGCCTGGGCTAGATTCGAACCCGCCAGCTCAGGTGTACGTGGCTGGTGCCTTAGCCCGTTGAGCCACAGGCGCCAAGCCGGGAATAAAGATATCTTTATGAGGTACTGATTTCATTGCTTTAGGTTGATACCTAGAAGAGAGCTTGCTGGATCTCAATAGAACATGGCAGTTCTGCTTTTAATTTTTTTTTTTTTTTAGAGACAGTCTCACTTTGTTGCCCTCGGTAGAGTGCTGTGGAGTCACAGCTCACAGCAACCTCCAGATCTTGTGCTTAGGCAATTCTCTTGCCTCAGCCTCCCAAGTATTGGGACTACAGGTGCCCACCACAACACCTGGCTATTTTGTTGTTGTTGTTGTTGCAGTTTGGCCAGGGCCGGGTTTGAACTCACCACCCTCAGTATATGAGCATGGCGCTCTACTCACTGAGCCACAGGCGCTGCCCTTTATTTTTAATTTTTGAGGAAACTCCATGCTGTTTTCCTTAATGGCTGTACCAATTTGCCCTCCCACCAACAGTGTGTGTAAGGGTTCCCTTTTCTTCACATTCTCATCAGCATTTATCTCTTATTACATAACGACCTCTTAATAGGTGTGAGGTGCTATCTCACAGTGGTTTTGTTTTGCTTTTCCTTGATTAGTGATGTTGAACACTGAGACTATGCCAGTTCTTCTAGGGACAGGGATGAAATGAACCAGCACGGGGCCTGGCACCTTGTAAAGGGTGGGGCTTGCCAATCTTGGAGAAAATGGAGAGCTTGGCCAGAATGGTGGTCCCTCAGATGGCAGTGGCTGCTTCCTTGGAGCACTTAACACCCAGACTGAGGTGGCTATTGTAGTCCCTTATGGCAACAAATGCCTTGAACTTGGTCCTCTGGCAAGCACTGATGTGCTTTTGCATTTTTAACATCAGGTTTTCCAATCCATGAATATTTCCATTTACTTGTGTTTTCTGCAATTTCTTTCTTTCTTTTTTTTTGGAGACAGAGTCTCATTTTTTCGTCCATGGTACAGCTCACAGCAACCTCCAGCTCTTGGGCTTAGGTGATTCTCTTGCCTCAACCTCCTGAGTAGCTGGGACTACAGGTGCCTGCTACAACGCCTGGCTACTTTTTGGTTGCAGTTTGACCGGGTTTGAACCTGCCCACCCTCGGTATATGGGGCTGGCGCCAAACTCACTGAGCCACAGGCGCCGCCCCAGTTTCTACAATTTCTTTCATCAGTGTTTTATAGTTTTAGGCATACATATCTTTCATCTATCACCTTGTTTAAATTTATTCCTAAGTATTTTATTCTTATTGATCTTTTTCAGATAGAGAAAAACAACTGATGTTGAATGTTGATTTTGCATCCTTTACTGAATTTATTAGTTCTAATAGTTTTATTTATTTTTGAGACAAAGTCTTACTCTGTTGCCTCAGGATAGAGTCCCCTGGCATCAGCCTAGCTCACCACAACCTCAAATTTCTGAGCTCAAGTAATCCTCCGGCCTCAGCCACCCAAGTAGCTAGGACTACAGGCACCTGCCATGAGGCTCAGCTAATTTTTCTACGACTGTACTGGTCTCAAACTCTTGACCTTGAGGTATCCTCCTGACTTGGTCTCCCAGAATGCTAGGATTACAGGCATGAGCCACAGTGCCTAGGCAATAACTCACTTTTGGGAGACTTTTGAAAAACCAAACCCCTTTTCACATTCTCATTTCATTGGCTTGTGTACTCTATGATTAAATGAATACATTTCCAACAGTACATAAACAACTGATTTGAGTAAGCTTACAGCTTAACGGGTAGAACAAGGCAAGGGAAGATCAAAACTAGAAAGCAGAAACACCAGTCTGCTGGTTTATGTGTTGGTGGCTAAGAAAGCTTCAGTCACAGATGGAATGTCTTAGGAACTACAGTAAAGCCTTTGCAGGTACATCCCAAACTCAGTCATTAAGAATATCCATAGGCTCAGCGCCCAGCACAGTGGTTACTGAGCCAGCCACATACACAGAAGGTGGTGGGGTTGAACTCAGCCCAGGCCAGCTAAACAAGTGCAACAAAGAAATAGCTGGATGTTGTGTAGGCGCTTGTAGTCCCAGCTACTTGGGAGGCTGAGGCAAGAGAATGGCTTAAGCCCAAGAGTTTGAGCTTGCTGTGAGCTGTGATGCCATAGCACTCTACCAAGGGCAACATAGTGAGACTCTGTCTCAAAAAAAAAAAAAGAATATTGATATATTTGGTTATTCTAGTATTAAAACATGTCCTCATAGACGGTGCCCGTAACTCAGTGGGTAGGGTGCCGGGCACATACACCAGGGCTGGTCGGTTCGAACCCAGGTGGGGCCAGCTGAACAACGACAATTGCAACAACAAAAATGGCCTGGCGTTGTGGCGGGCATCTGTGGTCCTAGATACCTGGGAGGCTAAGGCAGGAGAATCGCTTAAGCCCAGGAGTTTGACGTTGCTGTGAGCCGTGACACGATGGCACTGAACCAAGGGCAACATAGACTATCTAAAGAAAAAAAAAATGTCCTCATAGTCTTCTCCCTAGCCACCCCTCCCCGAAAGAACAAAGTTAAAAAGAAAAAATTTTGCACATACATGATTGACAAATGACTAGTTTCTTGAATTTCCAACATCTTATAATAGCAGTTCTCAACCTGTGTGTTGCGACCCACAGTAACTGTATTAAAAGGCATTAGGAAGGTTGAGAACCACTGTTTATAAGAATGTGGGGAAACAGATATTTTCATATGCTTTAGTTGAAGCATAAACTGGTATGATCTCTGAGAACAATTACACAACATTTATCTAAAAATGTAGGTACCCTTAATGATCTAACAACTCTACTGGCAGAAATTCATTCTATGCCTATACTTGCAATGATTAACAAAAATATTTGTAGAAAGATGCTCATTGAAGTGTTGTTTTTATAGCACAAGTTGGAAACAACCTAAGTGCCCATTGAGAAATTAAAATATGGGCTCAGCGCCTGTGGCTCAAGTGGCTGAGGTGCCAGCCTCATACACCAGAACTCGGTTCAAATCCAGCCCAGGCCTGCCAAACAACGATAACTACAACCAAAAAATAGCCGGGTGTTGTGGCGGGTGCCTGTAGTCCCAACTACTCGGGAGGCTGAAGCAAGAGAACTGCTTAAGCCCAAGAGTTGGAGGTTGCTGTGAGCTGTGACACGGGACTCTACCCAGGGTGACAGCTTAAGACTTTGTCTCAAAAAAAAAAAAAAGAGAAATTAAAATATGGATCAGGAGCTATGGCTCAGGCTGTAAGCCTTGCACTGTGGGATGCTGAGGTGGAGGATCCCTTTAGCTCATGAATTCAAGATTAGCCTAAGCAAGAGTGAGATCTTGTCTCTACTAAAAATAAAAAAATTAACCAGGCATTCTGATGGGGCCCCTGTAGTCTCAGCTACTCAGAAGGCTGAGGCAGGAGGATTGCCTGAACCCAGGAGTCTTGAGGTTGCTGTGAGCTAGGCTGTGGCCATGGCGCTCTAGCCTGGGGCTACAAGCCTCAAAAAAATTAAATTATGGTGTATCTGTAAGATGGAGCACTAAACAGTGATTAAAAAGAACGAGACGGATCTAAACATGCTATGTGGAAATAATGCAAGATGAAAAAGCAAGCTGCAGAACACACTGTATAATCCTATTGGCATTAAAAAAATTTTCATGTACCAGTGTGCATATGTTTACCCCAGAAGAAAATATAAGAAATTGAAGAGGTCGCTATGTTTTAGAGGGAACTTTTCTTTCTTTTTTTTGAGACAGAGCCTCAAGCTGTCACCCTGGATAGAGTGCTGTGCCATCACAGCTCACAGCAACCTCCAATTCCTGGGCTCAAATGAGTCTCCTGCCTCTGTCTCCCAAGTAGCTGAGGCTACAGGTGCCCGCCAACGCTAGGTCATTTTTTGGTTGCAGCTGTCATTGTTGTTTGGCGGGCCCAGGCTGGATTCGAACCTGCCAGCTCAGGTGTGCGTGGCTGGCGCCTTAGCCCGTTGAGCCACAGGCACTGAGCCATAGAGGGAACTTTTCTTAAGGAGTCAGGCATGTCACAGAGGCTGTCACAACATACCTTGGATCTTCCTCATACTGTTTGAATTTTTGGCACGGCATACTTTTGCCTTTCTACTTACTTGATTACCTTTTCCCTAAATAATTCTTTTCAGAGAAAAAATGGCATACTTGACTGTAGGTGGGGAATATGTGAGGCAAACTAACTTCAAGTAGAGAGAGGTCCTTGATTTCGATTGACAAGGTCTTTCATTGAAATTACCAGAATGGAGGGACTGGAGCTGAGAGAAGAAATGAATCAAGAGTGGCCACAATGAAGGAGGAGCCTCTCTTAATTCTTTAATCTTCTTAATCTGTTAGTTCTCTTTTCATTCCCTCCTCAAATATAGCCATTGTTATGTGAGCCAGTAATTCTAGAAATAAATCTTATGCTTAGTACTTTCCCCATGCGATCTAACTCATCACTAATTAATGAATGTAACTATTGTTAGAAAAGCCCAACAAAAAAATCCCATAAAATAATCAGAAAAACTCCTATACTTTAGGTTACTAAAGCACATCTTTATTTTGCAATTGAACATTAAGAGTCACAGCTAGAGTTTTTTTCATGTTTGTACCTGAACAACTGTTTCTCAATCAAAATGAAATAACGGCCAACAAAATGTGTAATAGCATTTCACAGAATATAAATTGCTCTTAAGACTGTAACAGTTTTAATACAAACCAGCATTTTTAAAGTCCTGTTTGCTGTTAGTATTCATAAATTTTTTTACATGAATTAATGGTAGGAATTCTAATTTTTCACTAAACTTAAGACAAATACACAAGGCCTTTTCAAGCATACAGTAAACTGCAGTGACAAATGCATAGAGATGATTTCAAATTATGCAGTGTTGACCAAATTCAAGCTTACATATTTTAAATGAAACTTTAGCTTCTTTGCTTCTTAAAATTATGAGAACAAGTGATATAGAAAGAGATATTTTTGTGAAATGGGGGGGAGAAGGTAATTTAAACAATTAAGGAATCTGATTTTGCCACTAGTTTAGTATAATCAAACATGAAATGGCAACAAAAATGTAAAATTATATTTTAATTAGGAAACAAACTGGATTTTTACTAGGTGACTTTCCCTCTTCATATTTACATATAGCACCTGTTACAAGAAAAAAAAATCCCAAATTAAAACACCCTCTACACAGATACATTTTTAAAACTACTACTTAAAAATATCATTGATGAGTATATAGTAAACTATCAATCCTAATAATTAAGCCTACACTGTAGAAAATAAGGAGTAGCTTTTCTTATTTGAAAAGATTACAACATAGATTACAACTGCAACGTCCTGATGCTGGAGAACACTGGGTTGGGCAGTTTTTATTTTTTTAAAGCAGATACAATCTACTGGCAGAAATGCAAACAGCTTAATATAAACTGTTTTAGCCTCAAAATCCTGCCCTTCAACACAACATAAAGTGTCAGGACTTTTATCCCCTTAAACTTACTTGTGGTGTAGTATCTAGTCAATTCCTAGGTACTACTCTGAAAACAAAATAAATGAATTTCCAAGTATCCATGTATTGTACAAACGTAATGCAGAAATGATTATAATAACCCAAACTTAGGTGAAGCTAGCTGAGGTCCAGCAACACAAGTCAACTGGGCATCTTTTATTGTACTAAATAAATTACAGAAAAGTGGCAAAGCTAAGATCACACAAGGAACCTCTTAAATATCAAATAAGCTATCAAGAGATCATTACAAAGTTTTCAAACTTGGGACCATATAATGAGATCTAAGACTAATCAATTACAATTTCCCCATATTTACAAAACTCCTAGAATAGATTTTTAAAAAACATTATAAATTAAGTCAGTAGTCAGCATGAAATAAAGTGCTACTATTTGAAATTCAAGAAACCAATTTTAGCGTTGAAATCTGACCTACTCTACAAATTACCTGAAAGAACGAGTAATCTTGCCAACTCACTGGAGGATGGGAAAGGCGGTGTGCCAGAGGATCCCAGAATTGGACTGAAATTTCCTTGCCCTATAGACAAATAACTGGAACACTACAATTCAGGAAAAGAAACTAAAATGGGCTCGACTGTGACTACAGTGGACATGGGGAAATCCCAACCAGTACCTGATTGGTCTAAGGGTATGAGCAAAGCTATCTCCTCCTTGATAGCCTTCTGGCAATAATTTTATTTAGCAATGTGTCATTTAATTTAAGGTAGTCACAGTCATTTTGGAAACTCCCAGGGTAAAGAGAGCCTGACACTAATCCTTTAACAGTTGTAGAAAACATTCGTAAAGGAATATATCACTTGTAATTGTAGTTGTTCAGAGTATTTGCTTCAAAGAGTCAAATTAGTGATTTTTAAAAAGTTGAGGGGTTGGAAGCAGAAGTCAAATAAGGAAGTACCCACTAAGTCAAGTTTAATGAATAATCAATAATACTACCCTTTTAAGAAGCTATTTAACAAATTAATCATACTTGGAGAAGTTGGTTTAAAATGTTGGGTTTTGTTCAGCTGAATTAACATAACCATTAGCATATAGGACACTGCCACAAGCCAGATTTGGGTCTAATGGTCTTACCTGTCCACAACATTGAGAATAAAAAGGCAAAACCAATTATAGGGTCAGGGGACTGTGCAAGCATTTACCACAGTGAATCTTAGGCACTGTTTCCTGGCTTCACCAATGTCACACCCTCAGCATGACATCCTCATTTGTGACTGCCACAGTGACAAAGCCTGGGAGCCTGGGAACTTTCCCCATGGTGAACACATGCAGCATCCAAGTCTAGAGTTCAACTATTTTACACTTAAAAACAGTATGTGCAAATATTCTGGAACATTTCTATCTTCAAAGCAAAATAAAAAGGAAGGTACATTATATTTAAAATAGCTTCAATGACTGCTCCCGTTTATAATGAAAATTACATTTCCCCCCAAAATTGCATTTTGCGTAATGAAGTGTAATATTCTTCCCTTTTACTTAATCCCTTGTAGACTTTTTAAAAAGAGAGTATCCTTAGGACCAAATCATAATTCTAATAACATTTGAAAGATACATTCATTTTCTTTACAGCATGAAAGACAGACAAATACCATTTTATACCCCTTGAACAATGACATTAAAGAGGCTGACGGTTTCAATCTTTTGTTCATAGAAAAATATCTTCTATACCATTTACACAACAATAGATAGGAAAACTCTACAGTGTTTAACTGAAACTTCTGTGAGCTTACTAAGGCTTTAAAATATTTTCATTTTAAAAGATTTCAGGAAGTTAAACATTTGAAATTTCCCCTAAACTGTAATCTTTAGCTTGCAATTATTTCCAGCATCTTTCACTTTGTAAATTTGTTTTTAAAAACTAGTTTATTTATTTATGCATTGAACCATGCCTAGCCAATGCTGATGGACTGCTAAAATAAAATGATTACAAAATTTCAGAAATCAATAATATACTGCAGTAGAAAAACATACAAATAAATAGCAGCAAATTTATATACTGAAACAAATAACTGATGTCTATTCACAAAAAATTCAACAAGATTGTAAAAAGATGTCTAATTTCTGGCAGAAATAGGGACTGCTGTTTGTATTTGATAACCTTGAAAGGCTTATTGTAGGAACTGCTATTAAGCATAAATGAACTCTATATATATTAAAAAAATTATGTTGATAAAAGCTACAGACTTGTTAATGTTGAACCAAAAACAGAGTTTAGAAATCAATTTCTTAGGCTCTTGATAAAATTGCTGGAATTATCTATTAGCAATTAGCTCTCAAAAATGTTTTAGGATTGTATGAATTCCTTTGTATCTATACAAGTCTCTAACAATTTTATAAAACAGTTAAGACTTATATTGTACTCACACTGAAACATGAATAAATCTTTGCCAACAGATCAGAAATTATGATATTTGAGAAAATTAATCCAGTAGGTTTTAATAACATAGCTATTTCACTTAGAGGAAGCATCACAAAAAAATGGATCTATCAATTGTGGTATGGATAGGTCAAGCAGATGTAGGAAATAAGCAATACAAAGTATTTACTTTGCTGATGTGGCAGCTTAAATCGCAGGCTATGGCATAATTTATCTACATCTTGTCATATTATTATTTATTCCAACAAATATTTACCATCGTGTTTTTACTATGACTTAAATCCCAATTCATCTGAACTACAAAATAATTACTATAAAATAAAAGAGCCTGTAAACATATCCCACATTTTTGTGGTCTAAATAACTTTTATGAATTCAAAACTACTTTGGCAACCTTATCATCAGAATATTTTAAATATTCAAATACAGATATTAAATAGCTCATTGTTATAAATTCATGTTTCCTTCTCCCTTCTTGATAAAATTATAAAACAAGTAATGTGATAGTTAATTCTATTACACATTCACATTATGAACATAAATTATTTCATTATAAGTGGACATATAATCTAAATCTTAGTTCTCTGTTTTAAGAGCTTTTAAAAATTAGTCTTCTAATTGCAGTCCAGAATGTTTCATACTGCATGTGTACCAGGCTAAATACTTTACAAAAGCTTATGTTCTGTCAAGGAAGCAGGTCTAGCAAGCTGAGACGGGGTCCTAATACTTAGGATCACTTTTTGAAGCCTACTTATTTTTCTAGCTTTAAGTGACATTTTCTAAAGTCATTATAAATTGAAAACATTGCCTGAGTATGCTTCTTTAGTTGAAATAGACTAAAATTCACAAGAATTTGTGATATTCACATAGGTTATAATTTACTGAAGTTCCAGTATAATACAGAGAACACTAGATTGATAATTAGATAGCACACTGCAGAAGACCAGACGGCTAAATCGATTACCATTGCTGGACCTCTGTTTCCCTGTCCATAGTAAGGGAAGTGAAGATTAGATAATATCTCTTAAATTTCTTTCAGCTTTCAAGTTGTAGTACTTCTTTCTAGTTGAGATGAAGGATAAAAGAGTTTTGCCCAAATACTTGATTAGACCAGATCAGACCTGCCAACAGATGATGAATAACCCTGCAGTTAAAATAATCCTTTCTGTTTGTAGGCATTAGCCTTTATGAAATACACATATAAATAAATGTAAGAAAGTATCTGTGTTTGTACATATATTAGTACTTGAAACATTCAAGTGACCATCTAATGGATTAATATACCTTCATACATTTGAAGTCAGTTTTTATATAATAAATGCTCTTTACTCTTTATCAAAACAATCACCCATCATCCTTTCTCCTGGCGGGCCATAAAAGGGAATTATTTCTTAGGCTGTTTATCTTGCCTCAATTTTTTTTTTTTTTTGAGACAGAATCTTACTTTCTTGCCCAGGCTAGAGTGCTATAGTGTCAGCTTAGCTCACAACAACCTCAAACTCTTGGGTTCAAGCGATCCTTCTGCCTCAGCCTCCTCAGTAGCTAGGACTACAGGCACCTGCCACAATGCCTGCTAATTTTTCTATTTTTAGTAGAGATACAGTCTCACGCTTACTTAGGCTGGTCTGGAACTTCTGAGTTCAAAGGAGTCCCACTTCGGTGGCATAATTAGGATTACTGGCATGAGCCACTGTGCCGGCCGCCTTACCTCAATTTTGATGGATGTACTGGTTTAACAATAAATTCTTTTTATGACTATAAAGTCTGTTTCACATATTCCTCATTGTATTTACACAGTGCTGACACAAATCAGTTGCTCCATAAAAACTTGAAAGTGGAAAACCATCCTAAATCAGAAAGGGAACGTTTTCATGAACACTTCTTAGTATTTACAAAAGCCCCTTGATTCACCAATAGACTCCCACTTGCCAGAATAAAAGTCAGCATTATTTTCTTAAGTGTGTGGAGTCAGGAGGAGGGGGGAGCAGGCAAGTGGCTTGAATACGAGAAATTTGGCATTTTATCACATGATATTACATTGATGTGTATAGAACTACTTGGTATATGAATGCTAGCATTATTTCTAGAAACCTATTTAGATTGATATACAGGTTAAAAAATTCTTATGTGTAATGGATAAAGTCTTATCTGCTTAGTAAACAAGGAAGTATTAATTAGCATATTCATTTTAAAAGGCTGTGAAGGATAATTTAAATTTAATTAAGATTCTAATAAAGAGGCTTTTATTCTGTACATAAAAATACTGATAAAGGGTAGCTGGCTAGATGAGAAATTCATATATGAGAAATTTAAATGCAATTCTAAACTTCTAATACATTATCATTTAAAGACAGGCATTAATAATTTAAAAAGGCAGCAGTGCTCATTGCCAACAAATTACTTGAGTTAACCTCAGAAGTGTAAACAAAGCCCTATGTTACAAAGAATATGCCAACCATGATTTTGTCTATGTCTGCACAACTATATCTTTTTGTCTATGGTTGTCACATTCTGTCCATACATGTAAAGACACAGATTTTATTTTTTAATTCAGGTGATAGATAACTGCCAAACCAGTCTTTAATATGTAGACCCCCCCCAACACGGTTTTACTTTTTTACTTTTCAACTTACATGATGTCAAACAGGAGCCCAAATTATATTTTTGGTAGAGAATGGGATGTTCAAATAAGATTCTAGTTAATTTATTATCTTATACACTCTTGACTGTGAAGTCAGGAAATAGGCTAAGAGAATTTCTTTTTGATATAAAGGCTATGTTTACTTCTCTCTTTAAAAAAAGACTTAAAATATTTTAATATGATCATTTATTTGTATCTTGGTTGTTAATGTTTAGGAGCTTAATTTCCTGAAATTTAATATTATGGGTTTTGAATATCTGAAATAACATCATTTAGATTATACTGAAGATTTTAAATGCACATTTTCCCCCTTATACTTCAGTGGCATTCCAAAATACCTATCATTTGACTCTAAACTTTATCGAGACTATACAGAAATTTTCAGAAACCACCAGGAAATGAATTTTTAAACCACAATCCTCATAAAATTTTATAATTGTGTAAAGTGAGCAAACTTTCACTTATATTAAAATGGACACTTTTAAAGATCTATCTTTCTGGAGACTTCCAAACAAAAAACAAAACCAAAAACAACCCTAAGAGAAAGAATTACACAAACTTAATGGGAATCAGATCCTCTATCAGTCTGGATAATCAAAAGTCTCCTCATTAACACGTATATGACTTAATTAGTACATTTAAACTAAAGAAATTTAATTGTACAAAAAAATGACAAGAAATTCCTCATTTTAGTTTTTGAGGGATTGCATTTAGAAGTAAGTCATTAATGTTTCATTCCTTATTTGAAGAATTTCAATAGATTGGTATGAACAAGCTTGATATTAACTAAATGAGTGCTGAAGAGTAATATTTTAGTTATGGATAGGAATAAATCACAATTAATTACTGTAACTTTAGCTCAGAGTATCAATATGTTTAACATTAATGTATATGTTAAGACTTCATTTCTTGAGTTAGGGATAAAGTAAATATGAAATCTGAAGAATAAAACATCTTTTAAAGTTGAGCTGCTAAATTGTAACCCCTGTCCCTTAGTAAAGGAATGTGCAGATTTTGAACAATTCCATAGCAGCAGAGTGTGCACTCAGTAGAACACAAATTATCTTTGCTTCTTATGGCAAATCACAAGTATTAAGTAAGAAACAGAATTTCCTTACCCTTCTTTGCATAACACTCACTATAAGAAGCTGTTTTTAAAATGTGAACTTATTCAAAATGCATAAAAATCTAAGAATGTACAATATACATACATACCTCCTAGTGGGGTCAAATGAGTGCCTTTTCATTAGACATACTGAGATGTCTCAAGGCACTTAAGGGGTTAAGACACAATGCATGCATTCCTTTACATCAAGTATGTGAAATCACATGATTTGGAATAAGCCGACCTCATGATAAATATAAGTTATTAAATCCAAGAAAATTTGTAGATTCATATTTATATTTTCTATAAGATGCTGGTAAATGGACAATGTGCAGCATTTCCTGGGAACAGCAAATTCCACCTTTCTTCTTCTGAATAGCAGGTCTCTACAGGGGGCATGTAGGGAAAGATGTGCTGCATCCATAGGCAGTGTATTGGCTAATATTAAGAATGATATTGCTAAAATTTTAAAAATAAAATCTGGCAATCAATATAGTTAAGTACATGAACCACTGGGAAAGACCAGAGCTTACTCCTGATGTTTACTTCTTTTTGCTTTCAAGATACAGATGTAGAACAGAGATGATGAGAATTCTGAGCCTTGCTTGTGGCAATTCTACCAAAAGGGGACTGCATGGCACCACCATAAAATTTCATAAATTACCCTGAACATACTCAGTTATTCACTATTTGTTCGGAGCAAAGCATGAAATAGTCTTCAAACATATTGAGTTATAGATTGTGAAAGTGTGACATTTTTTTTAAAACGTAAAGTGCAACAGTGCTGAAGTTCTCAAAGTTTTTCTGAGTTCTTTTTTTTTTTTAGATGCCATTTCCTGCGAGCAGCATTATGGCACAGTGTGTATAAGGGAAAGCAGTTTTCCACGCATATTCCAGAAATTTTGCTTTCTTATTTATTTGATGATGTTGTTAAGGGTTTAACAAAGCCTTCTTCATAAACTTTTAAAATAGCTTCACATACAAATCTGTATTGACTCTGAAAAATAAAACATAAAAAAATATGATTGGTCAGATGATCTCAAATGAAACAAACAAAAAAGACAAACATCTTACTAGGCTTATTTAAAAAATGCAAGTTAAACTGCATAGAGATACCATTTTTCAACAACAAACTGGGTAAAAAATTAAAAAAAAAAAGTATGACAAGAAACTTTTCTGTTGGCAAAACACACTCATATGTTGACAGGAATATTAGCTACTGCAATCCCTACAAAGGGGGAGATGGCTGTATCTAACAAAATGAAATTAATTTACCTTTGACCCAGTAACCCCACTTCTAGGAATCTGCTCAAAAAGAAACTAGAAAGAGAACCTGAAAATACATATTCACAAGTGAGCCTATTCACTGCCTGATTATAACTAAAAAGGTAGAAATAAACAACTGCCATCAATAGGGACTGGGTAAGTAATCCATTATGTGTTCTCACAATGGAATACTATACTAAGTGAGAAAAAGGGAAGAGAATTCTACAGACGATTATAGAGTAATTTCAAGATATTTAATTAAGTATAAAAAGCAAAATATAAAAAAGTATGCACAACATATTATCTTTATTAAAGGGGGGAATACAAATTATCTATGTGTCTTATCTCAGCATATGTTAAAAAAAGCTAGAGAAGGATAAATCATAAAAAAATTATTTCCTAATAGCTCGGCGCCTGTGGCTGAAGTGACTAAGGCACCAGCCACATACACCTGAGCTGATAGGTTCAAATCTAGCCTAGGCCCGCCAAACAACAATGATGGCTGCAAGCAAAAAATAGCTGGGCGTTGAAGTGGACACCTGTAGTCCAAGCTACTTGGGAGGTGGAGGCAGGAGACTCGTTTGAGACCAGGAACGGGTGGTTGCTATGTGCTGTGATGCCATAGTACTCTAGCCAGGGTTACAGCTTGAGGCTCTGTCTCAAAAAAAAAAAAAAAAAAAAAATTATTTCCTAGACAACCCAAGTGCTTATCAAGCCATGAATGATTTAATAAACTGTGGTATATGCATACCATGGAATACTATTCAGCCATAAAAAAGACAGAGAGAATTTGCATCTTTTGTATTTATAGATTTGAAGGACATTCTCCTTAGTTAAAAGTATCTTAAAGCATGGAAAAGCAAGTGTCTCATATACTCAATACTAAGTTGAAACTACAGATTAACGACTATAAGCCCACATGAGAGAAAAACAGAATTAAATTCAGGAATGGGGAGGACAGCAGAGGGTTCTGTAAGTTCTCACCTATGGTACATACAGTGCAGGGGTATACGGCACACCTCCTGGGTGAATGACTCAATTACAACTTAGACTTTATCTTACAAATGCAAACAATTGTACGTACCCTCATGTTAATCTGAGATAAAAAAAAAAATGGTTTCCTACAAAGGGAAGAAGGAAAAAGGGAGCAGTAGAGAGATGGAAGCTGGACTTCATTAAATATACCTTCCTTCCTTTTTTATTTATTTTTTTGAGACAGAGTCTCATTCAGTTGCCCAGGCTAGAATGCCGTGCATACCACAATGTCTGGCTAATTTTTCTATTTCTAGTAGAAATGGGGTCTTGCTCTTGCTCAGGTTGGTCTTAAATTCCCGAGCTCAAGTAATCCTCCCACATTGGCCTTCCAGAATGCTAGGATTACAGGCATGAAGGTGCAGTGGTGCACACCTATAATTTCAGCATTTTGGGAGGCTGAGGTGGGTAGATTGCCTGAGCCCAGAGTTTGAGACCAGTCTGAGCAAGAGCGAGATCCCATCTCTAAAAAACAGCTGGGTGTTGTGGTGTGGTGCCTGTAGTCCCAGCTACTTGGGAGGCTGAGGCAAGAGGACTGCTTGAGCTCAAGAGTTTGAGGTTGTTGTGAGCTAGGATTACAGGCATGAACCACTACACCTGGCCTACCTCAAGGGATTTTAAAACAGTAATTTGACTGCAAAAAGGACTTTGAAAATTGAAAACACTTTTCAGTATGCATATTGCTTATGATGTAGTGTTAGTATTATTATGAAACTGTTCCTCTGCAATGTGGCATAAAACAAATGAGTACTCGTGATATTCTAAGTCTTTTATTGGCGATATTAAAAAAAACCAGTATTCTTTTTTAAAGAAGAAAAGAAATGAAGATGTAAGATAAAAGAGTTTATAAGTAAAATCACTGAATACAGTAAAAGTAAAATACAGTCCTGAATTTGTATTGGAAACATCAGCATTAACCAATGGCACATGTATTTCCCTGGCTCTGGCAACTGACCATTTATAGAGATAGACAATAATCCAAGCAATAAAAATCTGTAGAGTTCAGAGACTGGCACCTAAAATAATTTCTCAATAAACAGGACTAGGACTTCTTGAAGAAACTACTGAGTCCTAATTTGGGACAGGAAATGTATAAGCAGGGCCTGGGCATCTTTTTGGATAGCAATCAAAGTTGGTAGGGTCTTTACAAAGTAACTCGGGAACCAAAATGAATAGGTTCCCACTGGGCAAAAATAGGGCAATTTGGGTATGATTAAGAAAAATAACTATAATCACCAGGGGTGGTGACAATGCCTGTAATTCTGGAAGTTTGGGAGGCCAATGCCATAGGAAGTTGTAAATGGTTCCCATTTTTAGGAATACCAAAAAAGACAAATAATTAGGAATAAATTTAACAAAAGAAGTGCATGACCCTATATGCTGAAAATTACCAAAAGCATCGCAAAAGAAATCAAAGAAGATCTAAATTTAAACACAAAGACAAACTTGTATTCGTGGTTTGGAAATCACAGTATCATTAATATGGCAATACTTTTTTATGGTTGCCTTTTTTTCCAGAATGGAAAAGCTGATCCTAAATTCATATGGAAATGCAACAGACGCAGAACAAGCGAAACAATCTCAAGAAGGGAAAAAAGAAAACCACATTTCCTGATTTACTATAACTTTTATAAGAAAGCTATAATAATCAAGATAGGATGGTACTAGCATAGGAATAGATACACAGATGAGTGGATTAGAAGTAAACCTCCGGAAATGAACTTTTACATTTGTGGTCAACTAATTGCCCAGCTATTTTTTCATGCAATTTGGCCAGGGCCGCGTTTGAACCCTCCACCCTCGGTATATGGGGCCGGCGCCCTACTTGTTGAGCCACAGGCGCCACCCTCTGGTCAACTAATTTAAAAAAAATTTTTTTTTAACATTTCAGATTACTATAAGGGCAGTTTATTTTTCCATTTGTGAGTTGATGGGCATTTGCAGTGTTTCCAAATCTTGGAGATTGTGAATTGAGCTGAGATAAACTTTCTAGTGCAAATGTCCTAATGATAAAAGGATTTTTTGTTTTTCGGGGTAGATACCTAGTAATGGGATTGCAGGATCAAATGGGAGGTCTACTTTTAGTTCTTTGAGGATTCTCCATACTTCTTTCCAAAAAGGCTATATTAGTTTGCAATCCTACCAACATTGTATAAGCATTCCCTTCTTTCCATATCCATGCCAGCATTTGTAGCTTTGGGATATCATGATGGGGGCTATTCTCACTGATTTCTGACAAGTGCCCTGAGACAATTCAAGGAGAAAGTATAGTCCTTTCGATAAATAGGGCTGGGACAACTGGGTATCCATATGCAAAAGAGTAAGTTTGGAACTCTACCTGAAACCATATATAAAAGTTAAGTAAAAATTGATCATAGTCCTAAATGTGAGAGCTAGAACTATAAAATTCATTGAAGAAAATGAGTACATCATCATGACCGTGGATTAGGCAATGATTCCTTAGCTGTAACAACAGGAGCATAAGCAATAAAAGAAAAACAGATAAACTGGATTTCATTAGAATTGAAAACTTTTGTGCTTCAAATGATATAATAAGAAAGTGAAAAGACAGAATGGAAGAAAATACTGGTAAATCATAGATCTTATAAGGGACTTGTATTCAGAAAAATACTAATATAAAGAACTGGCTCATACCTATAATCCCAGCTACAGGGGAGGCTGAGGTGAGAAGATTGCTGAAGGCCAGGAGTTGGAAACCAGCCTGGACAATACAGCAAGACTTGTTGACACAAAAATAAAAAATAAAGAAATTAGTGGGGGTTGCTTGTGCCTATAGTCCTAGCTACTTGGGAGGTTGAGGCAAGAGGACCATGTGAGTCCAGAAGTTCAAGACTACAGGGAATTATAATTGTGCCACGGTACCTCAGCCTGGGTGACAGAGTGAGACCCCATCTCTAAAGAAGAAAATATAAAGAACTCTTACAACTCAACAATAAAATGACAACCCAATTAAAAATGGGAAAAAGGCCAGGCATAGTGGTTCACACCTGTAATCCTAGCTCTTTGGGAGGTCAAAGTGGGTGGATCTCTTGAGCTCATGACTTTGAGACCAACCTGAGCAAGTGTGAGACCCTGTCTCTATTAAAAGTGAAAAACTGAGGCAAGAGAATTGCTGGACACCAAGAGTTTGAGGTTGTTATGAGCTATGATGCCACAGTACTCTACCAAGAGTGACCAACTAAGACTGTTTCAGAAAAAAGAAAAAAAATGGGAAAAAGATTTCAAAAGACAGATATAAGAAAATAAACAAATGATCAATCATCACATGAAAAAATAATTATCATCATTAGTTGTTAGGGCAATGAAAATCAAACTCATATCCAATAGGATCACTAAAATAAAAGACAGTAAGAAATGTTGATGATGTGTAGAAAATGAAATTTTTTTTTTTTTTTTGTAAAGACAGAGTCACTTTATCACCGTTGGTAGAGTGCCGTGGCATCACACAGCTCACAGCAACCTCCAACTCCTGGGCTTAGGCGATTCTCTTGCCTCCGCCTCCTGAGTAGCTGGGACTTCAGGCGCCCGCCCCAACACCCGGCTATTTTTTTGTTGTGGTTTGGCCGGGGCTGGGTTCAAACCCATCACTCTCAGTATATGGGCCTGGCACCCTACCCACTGAGGCACAGGCGCTGCCTGAAAATGAAATTCTCATAAAATGCTGGTAGAATTGCAAAATGGTGCAACCGTGTTGGAAAAATCTGGTAGCTCCTCTAAAGGTTAAACAGAATTATCAATGGTCCAGCAATTTCATTCCACCCACAAGAAATGAAAACATATGTTCAAGTGAAAACATACACAAAAGTTCATGGCAGCATTACTCATAATAGCCCAAAAGTAGTAAAAACTGAAATGCCCATCAATGGATGGATGAAAAAAATATTATATACCCATACAATAAAATATTATTCAGCAATAAAAAGGAATGATATACTGATACATAACTACAATATGGATAAACCTTTAAATAAATATTATGCTAATTAAAAGAAACCAGTTAAAAAAGATATGATATATTATTCCCTTAATATTAAAAGGTCCAGAATAGGCAAATCTATGGAGACAGAAATGGAAATAACTGTTAACAGCTGTATTCCAATGGGAGGGTGGGGGGCAGGAACTGACCAAAGAATTGTTTTCACCTGTTCTGTGGTCCTAGTTAAACAGATGTACAAAACCTCATTTTGCAGGGGTCAGTCCCTGACCATTCCTGTCCCCCAACTTGGAATGTGATTGAGTAGTTTCTTTCTTTTTGGGGTGCTGAAAATGTTCTAAAATTACATAGTAGGCTGAGTGCAGTGGCGCTTGCCTAGCACTCTGGGAGGCTAAGGCAGGAGGATCATATAAGGCTTGCTTGAGCAAGAGCGAAACTGTGTCTCTCTACTAAAAATAGAAAAATGAGCTGGGTGTGGGAGGGAGCCTGTAGTCCCAGCTATTCAGGAGGCTGAGGTAGGAGGACGGCTTGAACCCCGGAGTTTGAGGTTGCTGTGAGCTAGGCTAAAGCCAATATATTCCAGCCCAGGCAACAGAGCAAGACTGTGTGTCTCATCCCACAAAAAATATTTACATAGTAGTGATAGTTGCAAATCTCTGTGATATACTAAACACCTCGAATTCACTTCGAGAGGGTAAATTTTATGGTATATAAATTATATTTTAATAAAGCTGTTATAAAAAGATATATACATATATATATATTTTTTTTTTTGTAGAGACAGAGTCTCACACTATTGCACTTGGTAGTGTCGTGGCATCACAGTTCACAGCAACCTCCAACTCTTGGGTTTAGGCAATTCTCTTGCCTCAGCCTCCTGAGCGGCTGGGATTATAGGAGCCCACCATGATGCCTGGCTATTTTTTGATGCAGTTTGGCCGGGGCTGGGTTTGACCCCGCCACCCTTGGTATATGGGGCCAGTGCCCTACTTGCTGAGCCATAGGTGAGGCCCATAAAAAGATATTTTAATGAAATTATTGGAAACTTGAATACTATCTATTTGATAATATTAAGGAAGTATAATATTAAGGAATATTGGTATTTTATTTTGTTTAAAAGGAAAAAACATCCTTATTTATTTATTTTTATTAAGACAGAGTCTCACTTTGTCACCCTTGGTAGAGTGCCATGGTGTGATAGCTCACAGCAACCTCAAATTCTTGGGCTCAAGCGATTCTCTTGCTTCAGCTTCCCTATAGCTGGGACTATAGGTGCCCACCACAATGCCTGGCTATTTTTTTCTGTTTAGCAGGCCTGGGCTGGGTTCAAACCCACCAGCTCCGGAACATGGGGCTGACGCCCTAGCCATTGAGTTACGGGCGCCTCACAATCCTTACTTTTTTAAAGATATAAACTAAAATACTTATGGACAAAATGATAACAATGTCTACAACTTGCTTCAAATATAGGGAAAGGAATAATTGTAAGATGAAACAACATGGGAAATGCTGAGTCTGAATACTACTATAACATAGTATTCATATATTATATTAACTACCTTTTTGTATGTTTCAAACTTTTTTTTTTGACATGGAGTCTCATTTTGTTGCCCCCCGCCAGAGTGCCATGGCATCAATCTAGCTCACAGCATCCTCAAGTTCCTGGGCTCAAGTGATCCTCCTGCCTTCAGTCTCCCAAGTAGCTGGAACTATAGCTACTCACATCACCCCTGGCTAGTTTTTTCTGTTTTAGTAGAGACAGGGTCTTTGCCTTGCTCAGGCTGGTTTTGCACTCCTGAACTCAAGATGTCCTCCGGTCTTGGCCTCCCAGAGTACCAGATTTACAGTCTTGAGCCACCATCTCCAGCCTATTTGAAATATTCTATAATTAAAAGCCAAAAAGATGACAGGCACTCATTAAATAGCATAGGTCAATCTGCTTCAAGTAACCTTATTGCCAACAATGCTAACATAGAACAATGGCTTAACAGATATAAAAGATAACTGGCTCGGTGCCGACTGCTCAAGCGACTAAGGTGCCAGCCATATACACCAGAGCTGGTGGGTTCGAATCCAGCCCAGGCCTGCCAAACAACAATGACAACTACAACCAAAAATGGCTGGGTGTTGTGGCGGGTGCCTGTAGTCCCAGCTACTTGGGAGACTGAGGCAAGAGAATAGCTTAAGCCCAGTAGTTTGAGGTTGTTGTCAGCTGTGATGCCACGGCATTATACTCAGGGCAACAGCTTGAGGGTTATTTTTATCAAAAAAAAAAAAAAAAAAAAAAAAAAAGAAAGAAAATCATAACATTAACTAAAGTTCCATGCTTTTCCTTCCCAGAGTATAATTAAAGAGGCAGTGTGATATACACTAAATAAATAATTTAATTTCTGGGGTTTATTTTTTTGGCTCTAGTTGCAATTTAAATTCTTATGTTTGAAAGAAAAGCTTATGTTTGAACATAGCTGTTTCAGAAAGCATGCTTATCAAGACTCTCCAAATCAAGGATACTATAATTCTCAGCATTCCACTTGACTAAGCAATACAAACCAAATTCCTCTGCACCTGTTAAAGCACTCAAGTTCTAACATGCTAGGCAATTTGCATATTTGAAAAACTTTTTCTGTAAAAGGCCAGATATTAAATATTTTAGAAAATGTGGGTCATATGGCATCGTTGCAACTTAACTCTGGTATTATAAGAAAGTAGCCAGACAAAACATAAACAAATGGGTGTGACTGTGTTCCACTAGAACTTTTATAAAAATAAATAGCAGGTCATATTTGGCCAGTAGTAGTTTGTGACACTGTGTGAGGGGTCGTTAGCTCCTGGAAAGGAACTAAAAAAATAAAAATATGAGGCAGGTGTGGTAGCTCACTCTGGGAGGCTCACTCTGGGAGGCCACAGATTGCTTGAAGGTGAGGTGGTGGACTGCTTGAGCTCAGGAGTTTAAGACCAGCCTGAATAAGGGTGAGACCCTGTCTCTGCTAAAAACAGAAAAACTATTTGGGTGCTGTGGCAAGTACCTGTAGTCCCAGCTACTTGGGAGGGTAAGGTTAGAGGTCATCGATTGAGCCCAAAGTTTGAGGTTGCTGTGAGCTATGATGCCACAGCACTCTACTCCGGGTGAAAAAGTGAGACTCTGTCTCAAAAAAACAAAAGACTAAAAATAAAAGATTTATAGCCAGGTGTTGTGGCGGGTGCCTGTAGTCCTAGCTACTCGGGAGGCTGAGGCAAGAAAATTGCCTAAGGAGTTGGAGGTTGCTGTGAGCTTTGTGACGCCAAAGCACTCTACCGAGGGTGATAAAATCAGGCTCTGTCTCTACAAAAAAATAAATAAATAAAATAAAATAAAATAAAAATTAAAAAAAAGGAAAAAGATTTAGAATACACATTGGTAACAAAAATCATCGCATTGAGGATACACAATTGTATATGAAGTGTAGTACTTACAGGTGTTTGGATCATCATGGCTCGTTGATCTCTCATTGTTCTGACAATGTCTAGTGGATAAACTGGCTGATTGCATTCAATGAGACACATAGCTGTTTCCATAGTAATAAGAACCCCAGTTCTTCCAATTCCAGCACTAAAAAATAAAAATATGGGCAAGGTCTTATAAATATTATTCTGTTTAACTACGTGTAGCTTTTGTACAGAAAAAGAATGCTAATACACAAAGAACAATTTCATTTTAATGTTTTATATTAAAAAAGTAGCAAGCCAAATACAGAGTATCTTGAAAACAGAAAAAAAAATCATGCTCTTAATCAACTCATTTAATATAGATGAAATGGTCTGTATCTCTCTCTCATCATTGTTAGCTGGGGAAATGCAATTTTTTTTTTTTTGCAGTTTCTGGCCAAGGCTGGGCTTGAACCCACCACCCCTGGCCAGTGCCCTACTCCTTTGAGCCACAGGTGCCAGCCATGGGAAAACGCTATTTTGAAAGAGTTACATTTCAGTTTCAAAAATCTGAACAAAGTATGGATGTTTATTGGATCAACCTCCCCCTAAAATGCAAACTAAAAGAATTATAATAATGAACCCACAACTATGCAATACACAAAAGTATTTTATACTCATATAAACTAGTTTTTTAAGTAAAATGTAAACTTTACACTTGAGATACTTAAGAACAACTCTTTCAAGTTTAATCTGTGAACATGAATGTATTATAATAGCTACAGAGGCCTTAGGATGTGAAATGGCCCAATATGTTTTGCCATTTTTGCTACTTTGCCTCTCATGTATTTGGCCTATACTGTTTTTGTTTGTTTTTTTTTTTTTTGAGACAGAGTTTCACTTTGTTGCCCTCGGTAGAGTGTCGTGAGGTCACAGCTCATAGCAACCTCTAGCTCTTGGACTTAGGCGATTTTTTTGCCTCAGCCTCCTGAGTAGCTGGGACTATAGGCGCCTGTCATAACACCCAGCTATTTTTTTTGTTGCAGTTTGGCTGGGGCCAGGTTTGAACCCGCCACCCTTGGTATATGGGGGCAGTGCCCTACTCACTGAGCCACAGGTGCCGCCTGATCTATACTGTTTTGATAATTTGAAAGCCTATTGTTTTTTCTTTTTAAGACAGAGTCTCCCTCTGTTGCCCAAGCTAGAATGCCATGGGATCAGCCTATTTCCAGCAACCTCAGACTCCTGGGTTCAAGTGATCCTCCTGCTTCAGCCTCCAGAGTAGCTGGGTCTATAGGTACCTGCTAGAACACCTGGCTAATTTTTCTATTTTTAGCACAAATGGAGTCTTGCTCTTGCTCAGGTTAGTCTTGAAGCTCTGAGTTCAAGGGATCTTCCCCCCTTGGCCTCCCAGAGTGCTGACATTACAAGTATGAGTCCCAATGGCCGACCTCAACACCTATTCTTAAAATACACTGGAAAGTTTGAGGATAAAGAGATACCTCAATACATCCTCTGAATAAATCGCTTATCCAAGGTGATAATAACAGGGAAGAAGTAAGTACTGTTTCCCAATCTCTGGGTCAGTGGTAGTGAAGATTATAGTTAGTGGCCCACTGAAGGCAGAAGTGGAACTAGATATGGAATGAAGGGTGGCCTGCCACTGTTTACCTACAGCTCTTGGAAGTAGCACATCTTATAATGACATTTGGTAAGATCATTCCAAAACAAGTGAGAGTACTCAATGAATGTCCTAAGAAGGGCCACAGGCAAGGAAGAAGTACCTTGCTGAGAGGGAGGCAATCTAAACCTTAGGCTGCAACCTAATACCTATGCTATGATCTGAATGTGCCCACAGAAATTCGTTATGTTGAAACTTAAATCACCAGAGTGTGGGAGGTGATTAAGTAATAAGGACAGAACTATTTTTTTTTTTGGAGACAGAGTCTCACTAATGTTACCCTCAGTAGAGTGCTGTGGCATCACAGTTCTTAGCAACCTCAAACTCTTGGGTTTAAGCAATTCTCTTGCCTCAGTCTCCCAAGTAGCTGGGACTACAGGCACCCACCACAATGCCCGGTTATTTTTCTCTTGCAGTTGTCACTGTTGCTTAGCTGGCCCAGACTGGGTTCGAAGAACCTGTCAGCCTTGGTATATGTGGCTGGCACCATAACCACTTGTTACAGGTACCAAAAGAACTCTTAAGAATGGGATTAGGAGGCGGTGCCTGTGGCTCAAAGGAGTAGGGTGCCAGCCGCATATACAGGAGGTGGCAGGTTCAAACCTAGTCCCAGCAAAAAACTGCAAAAAAAAAAAAGAAAGAATGGGATTAGGGGGTTGGCACCTGTAGCTCACTGGCTAGGGTGCCAGCCACATACACCAAAGCTGGTAGGTTGAATCCAGCCCGGGCCTACTAAATAGCAGGGACAACTATAACAACAACAGAAAAATAGCCGGGCATTGTGGCTGGTACCTGTAGAATCCAGCTACTTGGGAGGCTGAGGTAGGAGAATTGCTTAAGCCCAAGAGTTTGAGGTTGCTGTGAGCTGTGATGCCCTGGCACTCTACTGAGGTCAACACAGGGAGACTCTGTCCCCCCCCCCCAAAAAGGGATTAGGGCCCTTATAAAAGGATATGAGGGAGTGGGTTTTCCCTTCTGTCTTTTCTGCTGTGTGAAGAAACAGCATTTGTCCCCGCCAAAGGATACAGCAACAAAGTACAATCTTGGAAACAAAAAGAGCCTTCACTGGACAAGCCTATAGGCATTGTGATCTTGGAATTCCCAGCTTCCACAATGTGAAAAATATATGTCTGTTTTTTATACATTACCTGGGCTCAAATATTGTGTTATATGGCACAGTAGCACAAAAGACAGCCTACAATAATGTATTTCATCAAACATAAATTATCATAAATTGTAAGATCAACTTCAGAGATGTTAAAATATGAAAAGTATGATCTTCTAAGAATTAGTTCAATTGGTATTATTTTTACCTCATGATAAAGTCACTGACAATCTATGTTAGAACATACCCTTTGTCTTCTATCTTCAGATCATAGCTTTGAGTTCTTTTTAATTATCATAGGGACAATAAAGACAAAATAAAATACGTCTTCTCTTTAAGTGACATATCTAGTCAGCTATATATTCATAAAAGATAGCAAACAGTATACCTGCAATGAACAACAACAGGTTCTTCCTTTCCAGCCCTTTTATTTCGTACATAACAAACAAAATCCAGAAAGTCACTTGAATCATCAGGGACTCCATGGTCAGGCCACGCTACGTACTGGATCTGAGTGACTTGGCGACTCTCATTTTTCTAAGTACAAATTGAAAAATTACGTACCTTAACTTAAGAATTATCTTTAAAATATAAACATTCATGTCATTTTAATTTTAGAAGGGAAAAGAAACCAACTCCTCCTTTTCACCCAAAAAAGTAATATATAAACTCACTAAAATACAAAATTTCAATGAAAAGGAAAGAAACCACTTGACAGAAACAGTTGTATTCATTTGAGTTTTGGCTACTTGGATCACTACTCCTTTTATAATTCAATTTCTGTATTTGAAAAATATTTTTAAGATGATAATCAAGTAAACAGGCATAAACAAACTAGAATCTAGAAAAAATGCTTAAAAAAACTAAAGAGTGGTAAGCAAAAATGGTAAGGCTAAAAACTTTTTTTTTTTTTTTTGTGAATCTTAGACTAATTGGACTAATCCTGATGAAATGCAGAAAAAATTATGGAAATTAGATAAATATAATTTTAAGATAAAGGTAGATTAAATAGTGGAGAACATAAAAATGCGAAGTAAACTCAGGAATTAATTCTTTTTTTGAGTCAATGGTTGCTATAACAAAGGGGTAAAAGCACTGCGTTTAGATACGTCTTGATTCAAATCTTGATCTTGCCGGCTATGGCATTTAATACTCCAGAGCCTCATTTTCTTCCACTGAAAAATGAAATAACATCCACACCTCAAAGGGACTGTCTTATGGTAAAAAGATTCCATGAGAAGACCTATAAATCACAGAGTCAATTACTTGGCACTCTATGCTCTTTAATTATTTGGTTGTTACAGTCACTTTAGACTATAAAATCTAGTTCCTGCCATTAACATTAAAGAGCTTCCAGAAAAGACCACAAAAGTAAAAATTAATCAAAACTTGAAGTAGTATCTCTCTGTTGTCCACTCATCATATATGAATTTATTTATGGTGGCAAATTTATTTCTGCAATCATGTGCCACTCAAACTTTAGAAACTAACGTGTTCTACCTAGGACAGCCCTAGGGTACTCAGGCTATGTAAAGAAAAGCTGCCACGGTATAGAAAACTGCTATGGATAATCTAGAAGTAGAGTACAACAGAAACTATGCTTAAGATAGATACTGAACATAAACACATGTAGCTTTTAATTAACTATTTAGAAATATGAAGAACTATCTTATTGGCCTGTCCTGATACATAAGGCCACTAGCTATACAGTATGTATTTCTAAATCCTAAATTCATTCTGATAAAATACCTAGCTCTTAAGGTTTTGAAATTTAATTTTGTGGCTTGGTGCCTGTGGGTCAATGGGCTAAGGCACCAGCCACGTACCCCTGAGCTGGGGGGTTCGAATCCAGCCTGGGCCCGCCAAACAACAATGACGGCTGCAACCAAAAAATGGCCAGGCGTTGTGCAGGGCACCTGTAGTCCCAGCTACTTGGGAGGCGGAGGCAAGAGACTCGCTTGAGCCCAGGAATTGGAGGTTGCTGTGAGCTGTGATGCCACAGCACTTTATCCAGGGTCACAGCTTGAGGCTCTGTCTCAACAACAACAACAACAAAAAAAGAACTGATTTTTAAAAATCCCCTTTTTCAGAGTAAATTATATCTGCCAAGCTTTTCATACATTATGTAATAAACTCACCATCAGTAAATGATTTTGATTTTTTTTTTTTTTTTGCTATTAAATATGCTGCCACACAACTAGCTTTTACAATGGAATCTGTCTGAGTTGTAAATTAAAAAAAAAATTGGGGGCCGGGTGTGGTGGCTCATGCCTATAGTCCCAGAGCTGTGGGAGGCCAAGGCGGGTGGATTTCCAGTGCTCACAGAATTCGAGACCAGCATAAGCCTGAGTGAGCCAGAGTAAAGGACCCCGTCTCTACTACCAGGAAAAAACACCGCAGGGGCTGTGATGCACGCCTGTAATCCCAGCTACTTGGGAGGCAACTTGCATGAGAATCGTGAAAGGTAGGACAATGAAAACAAACAAACAAACAAAAACCCTGGAAATCAAAGAAGAGTGAAAGCCAACTGAAATTAAAAGCAAAATAAAAAAAAAATTGTAGAGAAGTCAATTTTTCAGTTTCACTATTTTGTTCATTTCACTCAATCTTTGACATGCATTCAATTTGGTAGCATGTTTTTGCATATGATGCCTTTTCAGACTATAGTCTTCCGAAAACTTGCACAAGTCTCAACAAATTAAGCACAGTGCCTATTTGCCTCCATAAAAAAGTAGTCATCTATCCACTTTTCTTTTTTTTTTTTTTTTTTGAGACAGAGCCTCAAGCTGTCACCCTGGGTAGAGTGCTGTGGCATCACAGCTCACAGCAACCTCCAATTCCTGGGCTCAAGTGAGTCTCTTGCCTCCGCCTGCCAAGTAACTGGGACTACAGG
>CAUYON010164756.1:0-28491 GCA_963573935.1 Arctocebus calabarensis | reverse complement strand
ATAGTAGAATCCTTGGTGTTTTCCAGATACACAATCATGTCATCTGCAAAGAGTGAAAGTTTAATCTCTTCTGATCCTATGTGGATGCCCTTGATCGCCTTTTCTTCCCTAATTGCAATGGCTAGAACTTCCATTACAATGTTAAAGAGCAATGGAGACAATGAGCAACCTTGCCTGGTTCCTGATCTAAGTGGGAATGATTTTTGAGGTCATATTTAGAGGTAGAAATTTCAGTGTCATGTTTTTGAGATGACTCATTTGTGGGTGGACAGGACAGTTGACTACTGTCAGTAGAATAGACCAGTTTTTTCTTTTCAATTTCTTGGTTGATAGCCTTCACCCACTCCTCAAATAGGTCACTGGTCATCCAGGCTCATTTATTTGATCAAGTGATGGGGCTTCAGTTTCTTGAATGCCTGTGGTTTTGCTGATTTACCAATCGTTAAGGGCTTTAGTTTCTATCTGTTTGAGCTAGTGCAAAGAACTACATAATGTTCTTTGGAAAGTTTTCCACTCTTAAATTTGTCACTCTTCATGATGAGGCTTCTGTCAGGCATCTCCTGGAAAAACAGTCCTCATTGGCCAACATTAAAGGTGTTGCCATCTTTGAAGATTCGGGCAAAGTCTGGGAACTTTTTGTTTGATGAACTCTTCCACACCTTCTTCTGGAACTTCATTGAATTCACCCCACAAGATTTTCTGGGAGTTCTTGAGTTGTAGTTTGAATTTCTGAAGCCAATCACTTGATGCTTGGAAACCGACCACTCTGAATTCGTGTGCAAATTTTTTAGTAGCTTCTCGGGTCATCCTCTCAGAGATTCAGGCATTAAGTGACTTCATTTGTTTGAACTAGATTAATGTGGCTTCTGACTTTATTGAGGGAAATTTTTCTCCTTTTCCACCATAGGTCTCCGCTTTCTTTATCATATCTTTCCTTACCTTACTCACATCCCCCTTTTTGGATGGTGCTAACTGTGTGGTCTTGCTAACACCAAAATATTCCACCATCTACCTTTGGCTACTGCTTTCCAGAAAATGTAGATCAACGCTATCCTTCAATGCTAACTAACACTTTTGAGTTCTTCCTTTGGGCCATCATGTCTCAATTAATTGTAAACATTTTTGGCAATTGTAGGATATACCTATAGTTCATACCGGTCCTTCATATTGAAAAAAATCTTCTACCACTAAGTGTGGTATGGCCCATGCCTGTAATCCCAGCGCTCTGGGAGGCAAGGCATACGTATTGCTTGGGCTCAGGAGTTAGAGACCAGCCAAGCAAAAGTGAGACTCAGTCTCTACTAAAAATAGGAAAATCAACTACGTTAATGCCTATAGTTTCAGCTACTCTGTAGGCTGAGACAGGAGGATCGCTCGAACCCAAGAGTTTGAGGTTGCTGTGAGCTAGATTGACATCAAGGTACTCTAGCCCAACTGAACAAGAACCTGTCTCAAAAAAAAAAAAAAAAAGAAAGAAAAAAAGAGTCTTCAGCAGCATGTGAACAATAAGATATTATTGGCCTAATCTAATATATAATTAAAACAAATTTATACTAAAAAAATATATAATACAAGTAAGGGCTAAAGACCATACCATTTACTCCTGGTGTAACATGGACTCAACTGGTAAAGTTAAAGAGGGCCAATTAAAATTGTGTGTCAAACTCCAAGTGATCAAGATACAACTTATACAGGTGGTCAATACACAGATGTCAGTCCTTCATCAAGTACATGTGCATGTCTAGTCTATGAAAATTAGATCAACTTAAAGAGGTGGCCATTGTAGGGATATGAACAACTATGGGGTTCTAGTTCTAGTGTACAATTTAAGTTCATGAACACAGTATATCTCTTCATTACTTAACTTTAATGTAACTACATATTAACTTTTATATTTCATCGTAGAGTTCTTGCTCATCCTTCAAGAAGTTTATTCCTAAGTATTTTGTTGTCAATACTATATTATACTCATTATATTCATTTTCCAACTATTTGTTGTTATATTATAGAAATGCAATTAAATTTTGTATATTGCCTTTTTGACTCCTGACGTTACTATATATTTTTTAAAAATACTTTTGGATTCTTTTGTTGATCTGAAGTGCTTCCTTTACCATATATTTTAGGTGGTTTTGAAATTAGTAAATTCTCTCAGCTTTTGATTAAATAAAGATTTATTTTGCTTTTATTTTTGGAGGATAATTTTGCTGACTATTAAATGAAGAATTTACTTTTTTTTTCTTTTCGTACTTTCAGAGTCTCCTTTCATTTTCTACCAGTTCTCGTTGTGTTTAATGAGAAGTCAATTATCATTCTTACTGATTTTCTTTGACTATAATGTGTCTTGTGCTCAGTCTAAAATCCAAGATTTTTAAGATTTTTTAGGTTTTCATCAAATTGGTTTAGATGTGCTTACTAGTTTTTTTTTTTTAATTTACTGCGCTAAAGTCTTCTACGCTTCTAGAAATGTATGCTGATATTTATATAAAGTATGAATCATCTTTATCCATTTCTCTCAATTTTATCCTCTTCTTTTGACTTCAATTACAAATAAGTTAGGCATTGGATGTTTTTCAGCAAATCGTTGCTTATCTCTCTCTATATAATTCTTTGTCTTCTTGGTGCTTTAATTTAGATAATTTCCATCAATCTTTATAAGGGTCACTGACTCTTTCTTCTGCTGTGCCCAAACTGTGCCTAAAATTATCATAAAGAGTAGGAGGGGAAAATTGATTTATACTGCTTAAAGTTTCTTTTTCTTAATATACTTAACATTTTATATAATGTGTTTTTGATTTTTAGAGCTTTTATTTTATTTACATAGTTTCTTTTCTCTTCTGTAACCCAATCTATTTCTTTTTTTTAATACAATTCTTTACAATAGTTTCAATAGTCCTTTTTTCTCTTTTTTTATTAAATCATAGCTGCATACATTAATGCAATCATGGGGTACAATGTGCTGGTTTTATATACAATTCGAAATGTTTTCATCAAATTGGTTAACATAGCCTTCATGGCATTTTCTTAGTTATTGTTATATTCTGCATTTAGTAAGTTTCACCTGTACCCTTCTAAGATGCACTATAGGTGGGCTCCCACCAGTTACCCTCCCTCCATGTAGCTTCCCCCCTCCCCTCTCCTCCCTTGACCCTTAAAGAAAGATGGAGACTTTACCTCTTTCATGTTTACATGGATGGAGCTGGAACATATTCTTCTTAGCAAAGTATCTCAAGAATGGAAGAAAAAGGAACCAATTACTCAGCCCTATAATGAAGCTTATTTATAGCTTCTATAACCCAATTATAGCACAAGAATTTGGGGAAAGAGTCATATTCCTTTTAAATTCCCTCCTGCTAATAATCAATATCTGGATCATCTGTTGCTCTCTTTCAAATGACTATCTTTTCTCTTTAATCATGGTAACATTTTCTGATTCTTTGCATATCTTTTTGAAAAAAAGTTATTTTATTGCTAGGCATTTACATTAAACATAGTAGAGATTGAACTATAGTCTTTTTGGTTGTTGTTTTGTTTTATATTTTTACCAGAGTGTTCACATTCATTCCCCTTTCACGTTGCAAGTAGTACTAGAGAATGATTTTTCAGATTCCATGAAGAGTTTAGATGAGTTTATGTGGCTGTATACATATATTGGCTGCATTCACCTGTGATTTCAAATTGCATTAAGGGGGTCTCCCTTTGTTCTTCAGCTAATTTCTTTATTTTGTCAGAATTTCAGCTGGGAATGGTTTGAATGGTTTGGATTTATATGTTGCTGTATGAAGAGAATGAAGACTTTCTGATTTTCACCTTCGGCTCCATTGACTTAGCAACAGTCTCAAAAGGGCAGTGAGAGGATTGTCAGGTCAAAATATATACTATTTTTATTGGTAATTTTCTATCTTCCCATCTGTTACTACAACATTGGCTGGTTGTCACAATGTCCCTGCCAGCGTCTCTGGCTATGGCTGGACCACTCTTCTGCCCACATATTTCAGCCCTACCTATGGCACTTTTATCATCCGTGAAGGGATCATCCTTCTCTGGAATTGCGCTCAAGACACCTTTGTGTCCTCTCTTCAATGCCCATTAAAAAATATGAATTTTAGAATATTTACTTTTGTTTTGCTGCTATCATGGGAAAGAAGTTGTTTTGGGTACTCTTGTATCCTAAACGGAAGTGGAAATCCAATCAACCTTTTCTAAAAACATAAGTCTGTAACTTTCATTAATATCTTCAGTGTGTAGTTTATAATTACTTTATAATATTATTGGTTACGTTAACATAGATTTTACTCTATTTATCTGGCCATCTTAAAATCCTCCTTATTAGTTAATGATACCATTAATTGCATTACATGAGAATTGTATGAGATGCTTTTTGAGAGCCTGGGCTTCAGCATTGAGTAACTTCAGTTCATGTATAACACCGTCATATACTTGTTAACTGACCTTGACTTTATTTGGAAATGGTGATAATAATAGTAGTGCTTTCTTTAGTTATGAGAACTAACATGAGGCTTGTACATGCCTGAGGTATAGTGAGCACTCAGGAACAAATAGTATTATTGTTCTACATTATTGTTTTATAGATGTCTTTTGTTTTCTCACATTTGTCACCTGTTTTTTTTCACTTTAAATTCTCTAGTGAGAATTTAGATAATTTCAGTTCTAGTTAGTCATCTGCTGTAAAAACCCAGAACTTCCCTCCTTAAAAGTGCCACCACCTCAACCATTCCTAAATCAAGTCTGACAAACAGAGAGTATTAATGAAAGGCAACTAAGAAAATCATTTCAATGTATTAAAAAATTTACACATAGCTACTTTTAAATTTAATTCTCTGTCACAACTCTGATTTAATGAACCACATGATGATTTAATAAATGAATTAATCAACTCTTCCACGAACATAATCAATAATTAGTAATTTTAGGTGATTATTTTAGAAACAAATGTATTTAAACGTCTGCATTTTCCTAAGAAAATACATTGAACTGTTACTTATTTATAAATTGGATAAAAACACCATATGATACTGATTATATTTTTGAAATAAGGCAGTGAGGTATAAATTTCATAATCCTTAATTATGAACTGCTAAATGTGTTGCTTAAAATAAATTATAAAATGTACATTTGACATTTGTTGAGTCCCTACATTGTACCTTCATAAAAAATTAACTTTGACTTTATAAAGAACTACTATAAAATAAGACATATTTAAATTCTTCCATTAATGTTGGGAAATGTATATTTATACACACATATATAAAAGTTTGTATATACTGGTTATTGAATTTTTAGACATATAGAGAATAATAAATTTCACATATTATGCTGTAATTGGGTAAATGAGGTGTAAGCTATGTTGATTAGTAGCATGTAAGCACTCCAATTTGTACAAATAATCAACACAACAAATCCCATAATGGCGTATGTATGATCTATGTACAAATGACTTAATAAAATAATTTTTAAAAATGATAACAATAATAATAACAGAGTAACAATGAAAAAAATGACTTATTAAATCATAAAATTTGAAATTTGAAATTGACTTGGCCAGAATACCAGAATATTGTGGTAAATTGACAATACAAGTAATCTATTAATATTCTATTAATATAAATATGCAATAGAAAGAAGTGCTTACAAGTTTACATATATGTGTGTGTGTACGTATATGGAAGGGAGAAAGAGAGTCGTCACACTTCTGTTTGACAAAAATCACACAAGTATAGACTAGTGGAAGTGTGACTTAATAATGCATTAAACGATGCATGGATTTCAGGTAATAGAAAATGCAGTGGCTGTCTAGAAAGAGACTTTGTAATCAAACAATAGTAATGAGTGAATAATGGTACGTAAAGAATGGTGAGTGGTAATTCTGTTACCTGGAAGTGTGTGCTGCTTTTAATCAAGGAAATTTGTCTTTAGAACAAATGTAGAAAATAACAGTGTGGGTCAAATGAGGGTATGAGATATTTTAGGTAAAAGCTGCTAACATATTATTTAAAAAAATTCACTTTACCTCTTCTTCCTTATGATTTCTTTTCTTTTCTCTCATGTTTGTACTTTTAGTATGTAGAGAATCAAAGGATTTAGGGCTGACCGTGGAAATATATGACCCTGAGGTAGCAGTAACATAAACAAGCTGAGCTTCGTGGATGATGAGCTGACAGATTTGCACACAGGCGGGCCTCCTGGGGGGTGGGGAAGAAGAAGCCGCTGAGGACTGGTGAGGAACCCTGTGTCTAGATGATGTCTCTCAGCAGCATGGCAGAAGTCAGAGGGCACAGCAGCCTGAGGTCTTTCATACCTGCAGTGTTTATCTCTCCTCTCTATAGGTAGGAGATGTTGGGTTTAGTTTCATGGAGTGTGCAAAGCAGATAGTCTCTAAATAAATGGCTAAAAGTCTGAATTCTTGGGGCTGTGTTTAAATAATTGGATTTGTAAAAACTTAAATTTGATGCTGTCAGGATTTTGAACTAATGAATCTCATCCTATAGAGAAGAAGTAACAACACCCAGCCATCTTTGGCTCATTTATAAAATATATTATAGTATTCCATCCAGGGAGCCCATCTTTATATAAATAACTTTCATTTATCTTTTATGTTTCAGCTTGAACATGAACTCTTCTGAGAGGTCCCTGACCCCTAGACTAGACTATGAATAGTGTAATATGTTCCCTATGTTCTCATAGTTTATCTCATGCCCTCACAGGCGCCAATGCTTATTATTGATTGCTTAAAATTTCTTTTTCACCCCTCAGTTCTCAGTGCCACAAACAGAGTGGGGAACATAGTAGGTAAGCAATAAATATTTAGCGAATAAAATCCTGCAGCTTTTTTATTCTATGGAAAAAATACTCATTGGGAGCTGTGATACCTCTCCTCCCCCCCTTTCTTAAAAAATCTTGAAATGCTGAAAATCAGTCAAGGATCAAAGTGTGAATACCACCAAAATTGTTATTGTGGTTTCTCATAAGCAAATTTTTTTTAAAAAAATATTCTAACGACTCTCAAAGGTGGTAAGAGGTTGCCTTGGCTGAGCTGTTCAAACCTGTGAGTTTGAGGTTGTAGAAAATATTCAAGGATCATAGAAAGGTATGAACTAATGGATCTGTTTGGAATTTCATCTTCAAAATCTATGATTCTAGTTGGCCTGTTGTATACACCTACCCAGTCATCCAAAGGCATTTTATGGTTCAATGACTTTATTAAAGTAAAATTGGTCTTTAGTAAGCTGCACATTTTTAAAGTGTATAGTATAAGTTTTGACACCATTAGTACCATCAAAACCGTCAACATCATTATCCCTCTCAGAAGTCTTCTCAAATCCCTCTGTAATCCCCCAGTTTCTCACTATCCTAACGTCAGGCAATCACTAATGTGCTTTTGCAACAACACATTAATTTGCATTGCCTAGATTGTTCTATCTATACATGGACTTAACATTAGGGTCTCTTTTGTATGCCTTTCATTCAGCACACTATTTCAAAATTTATCCATATGAAATATTCCTTAATGCCATTCCATTTTATGTATTATCACAATTTACTTGTGCATTTACTTGTTGAAAAACATTTGTTTTCAGTGTGGGGTGATTACAAAAAAAGCTGCATGAATATTCACGCACGTGCCTTTAAGTGAACATAGCCTTTCACTTTTCTGGAGTTTCTAGGAATGATTATGTCATATCATAGATGTGTATTTAACTTTGTGAGATACTTCCAAACTGTCTTTCAGAATGATTACAGCTTTTTGTATTGGGCCCTGGAGGAGATTTTTAACTTCTCCACATCTTCATAAACACTGACACGGTCCATGCTTTTAATTTAGCCATTCAAATGTAGAAGATGCACAATGATGTTTGTCTGTGGTTTTACTCTGAATCTTTCCACTGAGAAATAAGTAAGGCATCTTTTCATGAGCTTATTTGCCATCATTATACTTCTTGAATAAGCTATCTATTCAAATCGTTTGACCCCTTCTAAAATTGAGTTCATTTTCTTTCAAATTTTAAAATTTATTTATATATTCTGGATTGAAGTTTCTTATCAGACATACAATTTGCAGAAATATTCTCATAGTCTGTGACATTACTTTTCATTCTCTTAACAGTGTTGGTGAAAGAGCAATTGTCCTTAATTTAGATTTAGTCTAGGACATCAATATGCACTTTTACAGACAGTATTTTTGATGTCATTACTAACAAGTCTTTGTTTAACTCAAGATCTGTTTTTTTTTTTTAGAAGTTTTGGAATTTTAGGTTTTACATTTAGCTCAGTGATCTATTTTAAATTATTTTTGGTATATGGTACAAGGTTTAGATTGAAGTTGTTAATTTGTGTGTGTGTGCACAGATCCAAGTTTTCCAGCAGCATAATGGAAAGACTACCATTTCTCCACTGAATTGACCTTGAACCTTGTCAAACAAATATATTTGACATGTATGTGGGAGTTCATTTCTGAAATTACTTTGTTGATCAATATTTCTATTTCGACACAAATGCTACATCATCTTAATTAATGTAGATTTATTGTAAATTCATACAAATTTTAGAATATATTTGTTAGTTTACTCAAAAAGGCCAGCTAGGATTTTGACTGAGTTTTGTTAAGCCTATGAAATGTTTTAGGGAGAATTTTCATATTAAATGTATTGAATCTTTTGACCACCAATACATCTCTGCCTTTCTTTAATTCTTTATTTCAGCAATGTTGCATAGATCCCACGGTATAGATTTTGCACATGGCTTGTTGGATTTAACCTTGAGTATTTTCACTGATAAACTTCAAGTGTTTATTTTCTAATGTTAGTACATAGAAATAAACTAGATTTTGGTATTGTGAATTTGTACCTTATAACCTGGCTAAAGTCAGGAACACTGTGTACCTTTCAAGAACACCAACAGGCAGAAGTAATCTTTAAGTTACCTTATCATGATCGCTGCAGGAGAGGAAAGGAATGAAAACTACAAGAATGAAGAACACTCTGCCTTCCTTTGATCTTTGCCTCTTCAACCCCGCCATTGGTGCCCCAAATGCATATCTTTCAGAACTTCAATTGCCCCTTGATCAACCTAATGTGTTTCTTCCTGAAAAAAGAATGAAATGAATGCCCTCAAGAGGTGAACATGTGACCTACAATCCAACCTATTTTATTATTATTATTTTCGGATTAATATGAGGGTACAATTAGGTTACAATGTTTGCATTGTTAGGTAAGGTCCCTGTCATAGTTGTGTCCTGCCCCCCAGAGGTGTGCCATATACCCTTACATTGTGCCCATCTGATGGGAGCACACCAATCCTCTTTCTTCCTCCTCTCTCCTCCCTCCCCCAACTTGAATTGAATTGAGTTTTTCTCTTATATGAACATGAATTAGTTCATCTACTAGCTTAGTATTAGTATTGAGTACATTGGAAAGTTGCTTTTCCATTCTTGTGATAAGAAGAACATGTTTCACTAAAAAAAAAAATGTGTTTCAACTCCATCCCACTTAATACAAAAGATGTAAAGTCTTCATCTTTTATTATGGTTGAACAGCTAAAAGCCAACATATTATTAAAATTTATTGCAGTGCCTGTGGCTCAAGGAGTAGGGCGCTGGCCCCATATACCAGAGGTGGTGGGTTCAAAACCCACCCCTGGCCAAAAAATAAATAAATAAATAAATAAATAAAGCAAAAATAAATAAATAAATAAAATTATTGCTTTCAAATTTCACTCCTATGTTGTTTAATCATTCACCCACCCTAAATCTTCATCCTGATGGTGCAGAAAATTTCTTCACATGGAAATCAGTAAATATTTGTTTCTGTTCTTGAGGCTAATGATCTTTAATTCTCTGAGTCACTTTTGCAAATCCATTAGCAAGTGGGCAAATCAGAATTTCTGAAATTTAGTTTCTATCACACAATGTAAAAATACTGTGCACGAGTATCTATTTTTTTTTTACTTTTTGTTTTTTAGCCTTTTACTTGAAGTAACAATATAACATATTTATAAATGACATTACAGCCACTTGTCACACACTCAGCAATTTCCTTATAGGACAATGATGGATTTCGCTCAAGCGCTTCCTCCTCATGGAAACTTTTACCATCTTCCTCACTTCCTCAATTTGTCCTGCATTTGAAAGAGCAACAATGTGAAAAAGCAGCATGCCCAGTATGTAAAATCCATATCAAAAAATTTTAAATCTTTTAAACTATTGGCATCTTCATATTTCATATTTCAATATAAAATAACTTTATTCCACTCCCATTCTGAGGTGTTTCATGCCTATAATCATAACGCTTTGGGAGTCCAAGGTGCACGGATTGCTTGAGCTCAGGAGTTCAGGACCAGGCTGAGCAGAGTGAGATCCTGTCTCTAAAAAAATAAAAAATAATAATAAAAAAATAACCGAGCATTGTGTGGGCACCTGTAGTCCCAGCTACTTGGGAGGTTGAGGCAAAAGAATTGCTTGAGCCCAGGAGTTTGAGGTTGCTGTGAGCTATGATGCCATAGCACTCTACCAGTGGTAAAAAGTGAGACTCTGTCTCGAAAAACCAAAACAAACAAACAAACAAAAAAACCTTCCCATTCTGATGTTTGTGTAACTGGGTTCAATACTAACTATTCTAGAGAAGCTCAAAGCTCAAATTTAGAAACTGAACTGTCACTCTCCTCTTCTAAATCCAACTCCAGCCTTATCCTATAGCTACTAAAAGACTGTAGAAGCTGAATAACCTCACTATTCTGTCTCTAATATCTTCCTCCACGACAGATTTACTTAATCTGGGACACTCCCTCTTTTATATGTTACCAATCTTCAGGTCCCATTAAGAACACCTTCTTAAAAGAAAAAACTTAACCTCCTTCTGGATACAGTGTTCTGAATAATAGAATTCCCAAGCTTTGAAAACTGTTGAAAACTGGCTTATCCCTTAGAGATTATCAAACTTCCAAATTAGACTAAATTCCAATTCACCTCTCTGAAAGTCTCTAGGATTAAGAGAATATACAAGTTCTTAGACTAATACAGCTATACAACAACCAAATCCCATAACATGGGGGGGGTACTCATGTTGGTAAAGGCGGGACTGAAAATTCAATCATTCTATATGTTGTGAGAAAGCCTCTTAATACATTTGCTCATTTTTTTTTGTCAAAAGTCATGCATTTGTATTTAAAACTTTAAACAAATATTTACAATACATTATAAAAATATAAACTGATTTAGAATATATGAAGTAAATGTCCAAAAAGTTTAAGACAGATTAAACTGAAAAAATAAGTAAATAGTTGATTGCAAAGAACTATATTGAATTAATTTTTCTATACGTAGTGAGAATTTCATGGCTAATCTCTATTACATTTTCTTCTTTCTCTATAATCTTCTATTTTCTTTAAACTGTCCACTAAGAGAATGATTGCTTGCATTCTTTGCTTAAAAATAAAAGAAAATTCACCTTCAGAGGATCATTTGTTTCTTTTGCAGCAACAAAGAAAAGCTGAGGTCCCTTAAGTAGGAGAGAAACTGAAACTCAGATTTCTACATGCATTGCTTCTTGGCCTTTAGGCTAAGATAAAGTGCAGAATTCTACATGCACAGAAAAGGGAATTGATAATTACTTCAAGGGCAGAATCTCTGCTAATGCGAATTAAAGCCTCTTCAGAAGACTAACACCTTTAAGGAAATTATAAATATTTCTTTTCACCACTCCTGAAATGAAGCACATAATCTTTCTTACTTATATTCTCTTAGTAATGAATCTCAAATAAGTTACTTAACTTCTGCTACAATAGTAATTATGGCTAGAAATTCTAGGTCTTAAACAAAAATAATGCTCATGTCTTCTAACTGTATTGATTAATAAAAATAAACAAAAATTCTTTTATTCAAATTTGGCTCTGCTATTTATTAGCTGTATGATTTTAGGCATGATTTTTACCTTTGTTAAGGCTCAATTTATAACATCAGGAAAATTAATTCTAAAAGAACTTGTTTGAAAAATCATTTATTAAAAATGGCTGTTAACTATTTAGCTGAGTGTCAGACACATACACGTGTATATTAGTATTTAACACAGCTAAATAAATATTTCACATATATTTACATATGTCGTAAATAACCTAAATAAATATTCACATATGGGAATTTGCACCAGCATATGAATTCCCATATCAACTTGGTCAATATTTAACTTAAAGCAATTCTTAAAGTTAATTTTTGACATGGGGAAAATCTGTCAAGACTGTATGTTGCAGGTACCAAAATTAGCTCTTCCATGTCAAATTGTCTAGGCTTTACCAATACTTTGTAAAAGATATTCCTTCTGTTCCTGTTGAAGTTATTTTCTGGTTAAATGATTTTATCTTTCGTTCTTTAATATGTTATTATTTACTTTTGATTATTATGGCTACATAATAGTTGTACATCTGTATAGGGTACAGTTGATATTTTGATACAGGCATACAATGTGAATTAATTCAATCAGAGTAACTGGGCTACCCATCACCTGAGGTATTTATCATTTCTTTGTGTTAGGGACGTTCTAATTAAAATGTTTGGTTATTTTAAAGTGTGTCATAATTTGTTGAATATAGTCATTTTGTTGTGCTGTCAAATATTATTCATTTTAACTATCTAATTATGTTTTGCATCCATTAACAATCCCTGCCTTATCCATCTCTCCCCACTACCATTCTTATCCTCTAGTAATCATTAATTTTATTCTCTGTCCCCATGAGATTAATTATTTTTAATTCTTAAAATAATTTGTGAGATTTGTCTCTCTATGTTTGGCTTTCTATGTTTTGGCTTAGAATAATATACTCCTGTTCTATTCATGTGGTTGCAAAAGGCCGGATTTCATTCTTTTGTGGCTGTATAATATTCCATTGTTCCCTTGTGTATATATACCACAATTTCTTTCTTTCTTTTCTTTTTTTTTTTTTTTGAAGACAGAATCTCACTATGTTTTGCCCTCTGTAGAGTGCTGTGCTGTCACAGCTCACAGCAACCTCAAACTCTTGGGTTTAAGTGATTCTCTTGCCTCAGCCTCCCAAGTAGCTGGGATTACATGTGCCTGCCACAATGCCTGGTTATTTTTGTTGTTGTTGTTGCTGTTATTGTTGTTTAGCAGACCTGGGCTGGGTTTGAACCCACCAGCCCTAGTGTATGCTGCTGATGCCCTAATCACTGATCTACGGGTGCTTTGTCTTTTTTTTTTTTTTTTTTTTTTTGAGTGAGAATCTTACTCTATTATCCCAGGCTAGAGTATTATCTATTACTCTATCATCCCATGGCATCAGCCTAGCTCACAGCAACCTCAAACTCCTGGGCTTGAGCAATTCTTTTGCCTCAGCCTCCAGTGTAGCTGGGCCTATAGATGCCTATCACAACAGCAAGCTTTTTTTTTTTTTTTTAGTAAAGATGGAGTTTTGCTTTTGCTCAGGCTGAACTCCTGGGTTCAAGCAATCTTCCTGCCTTGACCAGCCAGAGTGCTATGATTACAGTCATGAGCCACAATGCCTGAACTGTACCACAATATCTTTATCCATTCATCTGTTGATGGCCATCTATGTTGATTCCAAATTTTGGCTATTGTGAATAATGTGCTACAATAAGCATGCAATTATTAGAAGAAACTTTCAATACCTTTGGGTGTCCAAAATGTTTATATAAACTGTCTCTTGTTAATGGATTAAATACACTGGAGCATCCATTTAAGAAAAGGGTAGAAAAAAATGAATTTCAGTTAGTATGGGAGGAGGAGGTCTAAGATGGCAGACTAGAGACATCTCCTCACCAGCTGGTCTTGCTGAAGTCAGGGCAAGTGGACTCCAGCTACCTCTCGCTGGATTGTCCCACCCAGAAACATTGTTCTGGGGCCACAGTGAGACAGAAGGGGCTCCAGGAGATGAGGAGGAGGCCCCCTCCAACAAACAAGCACAGAGACAAGGAAAGTTAAGAAAAAAGGAGGAAGTGAGAGGGGAAAGTAGGGGAAAGCCCTGAATAAGAAGAAAAAACACATGAGGAACCAACAAAAAGATCCCAACATGAAAAACCATAACAGTTCAATACTCCAAAAGGATCATGAGGCAGCTGCCACAGAGGATCCCACCTATAAAGAAATTATGAAAATGACATAAGGAGAATTTAGAGTATGGATGAATTTCAGTTAGTGTGGAAACAAACCAACAAGAATTAAAGGGAGGTGTTGAAAATGAATAGATCTCGAGACATTTTAAAAGAACAAGGGTAAAAATGCTGATCTGGAGATACAGGGAAAGAAAAATGGCATGATAAATTGAGAAGGAAAGTTGATTTGTTTTTACAATTTTAAGAATAAAAGGGCACAATGAGAGACCAAGAGTAACCTATGCATTAGAAAATGGAAGCCACACATCTCTTCTTGCAGGTATGACCACTCTAAAGTACCTTAGTGCACCTAGTCTTTTATGGATAAAGAAACAGTGATGGAGGGAGACCCTGATGTTTTCACTCAATTCCCAGCTGAAAGGCAGAGCCAGGGGAAGTGCTTAGTCTCTGATTCTCCACTCCCTAGAGACATTGTTGAGAGGGAACCAGTTTGCATCGTCAAAAGTCTTCCTTCAACACTTGTGATCTGGAAATCATTTCCTGTTGCTTTCTATATTGTGTTCTTGTTGGTCTGAAATGTCACCTGCATTTTGGATTGTCACACATCTGTGTAACATTTTGTGGGTTTATTCTACCTCTTTAGTCTGCAGGCTCATCATACTCTATTTCTACACTTGTCAGATGGGTTTGATAAAGATATTGATTTTTTCGTGACCTGCTTACTCATTTTTTTCTTACTAAAGAAATACTTCTAGCATACAGAAAAGTATAGAGAGTATTACCATAAGCAATCATGCAGCTACCCATTAAAAAAAATCTTAAGATGTTGTTACTTTAGCTTCAGAGCACCCGTAGATCCAGCAAATGTACTCTTCTCTCATCACAATTCCATTTCCTTCTCTCTCTTTTCAATTAACCTTCATCTTAAATTTTGGGGTTATCATGCCAAATCTGTTTTGTTTTTACTTTGAACAAATTTTCGTGTATCAGAAGCAATGCCTCCTATTGCCATGACTGTAGTAAATGTCGATGGATGAGTGTACCTCTTGCAAAGATTCCTTCAGCACATAAATCCTGCTTTAAAGAATATGCTTCAACCCTACATCACATTTCCTGATTGCTCTACAAAGGGGGCGGACAAATCTATAATTGTACAAATAGCATAAAACTATCCTTAGAGCTTACAAAATTTACAGATATTGTATTAGTATTACCAGAATATTACATCTTTACCCGTTTGATGGTGTGAAATGTTATCTCTTCATATTATTTATCTTCTGGGTTGCATTGGATTATTTGTTGTTTTATTAATCTACATGCTTCTATTTTACTGGGTATATGTGTATGAATCTTCTATATGGCTCATTATTTTACATGCTAAATTTTCTAAGAGTCCGTTGATTCCACTTTTTTTTAAAATTAAGTCATTTGTACATAGATCATACATACATTTATGCCATTATGGGATTTGATGTGTTGATTATTTGTACAACCTGAAGTTGTCTTCTGAAAGGACTCTGTTCTTACCTGGACTGACTGTTTTCCAGCCCAGATACATCTTTTCTCTGAGGACGCCTGTCATTCATATCTTGGGAAGTCCCTTTGCTTGATTTCTGTGCTGAATTCTCTCTTGCCTGGATTCTGTATAATCTTGATAAGTACCACACAATTGTCACTGTCATTTTTCTTTCCAAGTGGCTATCCAGTCATCTCAGTGCTATTATATGCCTTCATATCACTATTAAAGATAATTTCTTATCTATTTAAGTCATCTTTAATGTCTTACAACTGTGTAGTTGAAAGTTTTAGGTGTAAAAATCTTGAACATTTTTGTTAAATTTATTCCCAAGTGTTTTAATCTGGTTAATGTTATTGTGAACAAATTTTTTCTTAATTTCATTTACTGGACGCTTCACTGCATATGTACATTCATCTCAGATCTTGCAACTTCATTGAAGTTGTTTATTAGCTCTAGTGTGTATATGCATGGGGGGGCTTCCTTAGGACTTTCTACTTACAAAATCATGTCATCTGCAAATAGAGATAGGTTTACTTCTCCCTTTCCAATCTAGGTTTCCTTTAGCGAGTCCCTCAGTCCCTCCCTCTCTCTTCTTTCCTTTTTCAGTCTTTCTCTTCTTCTCTCTCTAGTTCATTCATGTCATTTAATTGTATTATTTTAATTTGTTTACTAATTGCCCTGTGGTGTGAATGGGCATCCTAGTCTGTTTCTGGTCTTTAGAGGTAAGCTCTCAATCTCATATCATTAAGTATGACGTCAACTGCGAGTTCTTCATAGATGACTTTTCTCAGGTTGAGGAACCTTCCTTGTATTCTCAGCTTGTTAAATAATTTTATCATAGAAAAGTTTTGGGGTCTATCAAATTATTTCTCTCTGTCCTTTGGAAAAATCAAGTGATTTAAGAAATTCTGTCAAGATGATATGATATATTAACTGGTTCTTGTTAAACCAGCCTTATACTTCTGAGATAAACCATACTTGGTCATGGCATATAATTCTTTTTATATGCTGCTGGGTTTGGTTTTCTAATGTGTTCTTGAGGATTCTTGCATCTATAATCATTATAAATATCAGTCCATATGATTTTTGTCTTGTGATATCTATATCTGGCATGAGTATCACAATAATAGGGTTCTCACAGGATGAACTATGGCATGTTCCTTGCTTTTTTTATTTTGGGGGAAAGAGTTTGAGAAAGATTAGTGTTAATTCTTCTTTAAACATGTGGTAAAATATACCAGAGAACGCATTAGGTCCTGAGCTGTTCCTTGTTGGAAATTTTTTGTTTCTGACTGAAGATTTTTACTTGTTAAGATTCTATTTAGATTTCCTATTTCTTATTGAATCAGTTTGGGTAGTTTGTCTTTCTAGAAATTTACTCATTACATTTAGGTTACCTAGTATTTCTTCATAATCATTTTTATTTCTTTAAAGATCAATAGTAATATCTGTCCTCAATTCTTATTTTAGTATTTTGAGCCTTCCCCCTTTCTCTTTTGTCTTGGTTGATCTAGCTAACTTTGGTCTTATGTTAATCTTTCCAAAGAACCAACTTGGCTTTTTAAACATTTTCTCTATTTCTTAATATTTTCTACTTAATTTATTCCTGTTAAAATGGTTTTTATTAGTTCCTTCCTTCTGCTTGTATGGGGTTTTACTTGATGACCTTCTTTTTTCTTGTTTGTTAAGATAGAAGTTTAGGTTATTCTCTGAGAATTCTCAGCTTTTTAAATTAGACCTTTACAACCAGTAATTTTCCTCTAATCCCTGACTTCACTCCATCCCACAAGTTTTAGAACAAGTTTTGGAACTGTTTTCATTTCCATTAACGTCAAAATAATTTCAAAATTTTCTTGTGATTTCTTCTTTGGCTAATGTGTTATAGAGGAATATGTTACTTAATTTTCACATATTCGTGAGTTTCTCTATTTTTTTCTGTTATTGATGTCTTATTTTATTCCTTGGTGGTCAGAGCACATACTTTGTATGATTTCAATGTTTTTAAAGTATTAAGATATTGGTTTCTCTCATTCTTCAGAGGAGAGAAGATAAGGAAAGGGGCAGAAAATTCATATACATTCAAATACAATATATATACAATATATATATTGAATACAATATATGTAATCTTAATAAAGTTTATATGTATCTGATGCTCTGTTAATTTTCTTCATCCTATTTTCTGTCTGTTCCTCAGACTGGATAATCTTGATTGGCCTACATTCAAATTCACCGATTCATTCTTTTGGAAGTTTAAATCTTTTATGAAATTTTCACATTCAATCTAGAATTGCTGGATAGATTTTTTTCACCAGCAAATCCAGAATAGCTACATTTCTACTTTAAAAAATCGCTATATAATGTGTTTATATATATGTATATATACGTAATTTCTTTCTCTGTGTTCATATTTACTTAGACTTGTCTCCTTTTAGCTCTTTAAATCATATTTAAAGTAGCTGTTTAAAAGTCTTTGTGCAATAAGTACAATGTCTATGCATCCTTAGGGACAGCTTCTAGTCATTGATTTTTTTCCTCTGTATATGGGCCACCCTTGATTGTTTCTTTGCATATTTCATATTTTCTGTTGTTGTCGATAATTGTAAAGTTTAAATAATTTATTGTGGCAATCCTGGAAATCCAATTCTCCATTTTCTGGAGTTTGTTATTGCTGCTTCTTGCTTTAGCTGCTTTTTCATTTAGTTACTTTCAAAGTAATTCTATAAAGTCAGTACTCTTTCTTGTGTGTAATCACAGCAGCCCCTACTCTATTAGCGTCAGTTTTAGTTTTGCTAATGGATGGGTAAGTATTTCTCAAAACTGCAGACAGTATGGCACATCCTAAACCATGCGTAGGTACCAGAATCTGATACAGAGCCCCAGCTTTGCTGAGGGGCTCCGTGTGCATACCCAGACATGCCTCCACCATTCAGCAAGGGGGTCAGCAGCCCTGCCTTTGCTTGTACTTCATGTTCACGTGGAGCTTCAAAGTCAGCCAGAGCTTCAGAAATGCACAGCCTTAACACGTGTGTGAACTTCTAGATTCCTAAAATATGTCACAGCTTTTCAAAGCTACTACTGACATCTCATCCCTCAGTTTACCCTTTTAGTCTCTCTGGTCAGTCTGTAGTTTACATCAGCTATTGCTTCAGGCAGCATGAGATTGAAACAGTTGCCTGTAATTGCTTTTGATAAACATCCCTCAGATGAATTTTTTAGCTGCTGCTGTGTTCCAAATCAGGTTGAATACAGTCTTGTAAGTGAGCTCTTCCAGGGAACTACCTGGCAGTCAAATAATGACAATTCTTTAGAAATGAGGCTTTGAAGAATTCCAGTACCTTTCTGCCCCCTCCAGTGTCTTCTGACTGCATTGGGATGTGAGATTTTGAGCTCTTATTTTCTGAGGCTGCCACAGAGCTGGAGAGCAGGGGCTGGGACTAGTGCAAGTTAAAATGACACAAAAGTTGCTCTTCTTACTGACTTGTCACGGCTTTTCTTTACTATAAATGCTGCTTGAGTTGCTACAAGCTTGTGGTTGATTGCCATGATTCTGAAAATGTTGATTTTAACAATTTTGCCTTTAAAAACATTTATGTTAAGGAGTAGTTCGTTTTCAGAGGCCCTTACTTCACCACTTTTGCGGGTATCACTATGTCATCGATTCTTGGTGCTATAAGTCAAGACTTTTGAAGAATTGCTTATGCCAGAATGCCCTAGCCTACGAAGACCTACCCCATGATTAAGCCCTTGACTGACCAACTTTGTACTTTGCATGCCTGATATATTAGGTATACCCTCACTCTGCATTTTTTGTTATTATACCCACTACAACCCACGAACAGAATTATATTTTCTCTCTGATTGAATGACATAGAACCATTAATTTCATATCAGGGCATGGTTTACGATGTGCCATACTGCCTGCAGTTTTGAGAAATGTAAACTTTATATTCTTCTGGGCTAAGAAATGGAACTTCCTCCCCAATTTTGTTCTAGGGTTCAGAAAAATAACAGTGAAAAATGTGTCAATTAAAAAAAAAATCTAATGGTGGGTGTGGTGGCTCATACCTGCCATCCTAGCCCTTGAGACCAGCCTGAATAAGAGCAAGACCGTGTCTTTACTGAAACAAGCAAACACACAAATAAACAAACCCAGCAGAGCCTTGTGACGGGGCCTGTAGTCCCAACTACTCTGGAGGCTGAGAAAAGAGGATCTCTTGAGCCCAGGAGTTTGAGGTTGTTGTCAGCTAAACTGACACCCCTGCACTTTACCCAGGGTGACAAAGTGAGACTCTGACTCAAAAAAATAAACAAAATCTAAAAGTCTTTTCTTTTGTGCAAGAGTCAATTCTGCTAGAGGAAAATAACTGGACTGTTAGCTTTATCTTTGATACTAAAACGGTCTCCATTTTTAAAAAGGCTATTAAACTACTAGAGTCTACAGCCCAAGAAGCTAAAAGAGGAAAATGACTAATGAGGTGCAACCACGATTGCTCTATTTGGAGTGGGGCCACATTTAATGGGCCAAGTTTATTGAGGTAATAGCCTTTAATTTTTATCACATACCAGATTCCTCTTCCATACTTATAGCCTGAACTGTAGGTTTATACCCCTAAAGTTACAAGGATTGCTGAGCTTACTTATCTAGCTCATGAGCACTGGATGATTATCTCACCCTCTTATGGTGCAGGGTAGTAGTGCTCCTAATGGTACTTGGGGGTGAGGAAGGGCCGCCCCCCTGGCTGGTCTGTGGCATTCCCCTGAACTTCCACAGAGGCTCCCCTGTACATCTATCCAAGCCATGCTCAGGTAACCTCAAAGTGGTCCCTTGCCACATTTTCAATTAGTTTTGCAGCTGTGTTTCTGGTATTACCTCTGTCCATAAATAACAGTAGCTACTTCTCTTAGTCATATGGAAGACTTATATCAATTTATTGCTGCCACATTTAGGGTTTTCATGAACTGCATGTACTGAGAATTGCTAGCATAGAGTCCTACAACTAGTCAAGCATAAAATTCACAGTTAAATATCCCTAGCTTGACTAGTTCCATTACTAAAGATGTACAACTGAGTGGGCTCGCTGGTGGTCTCTCTTGTCTTTCTGTTTTTATCTTGTGCTACTCATCTAATAAATATATATATTATATGCATGAAATTGTTGGGAATTCATTGAGGGTACAAGAAACCAGGTTACACTGATCGCATTTGTTACGTAAAGTCCCTCTTATACTTGTGTCTTGCCACCAAAAGGTGTGTCACATACCAAGACCCCCACCCCCCTCCCTCCTTCCCCCTCTCTGCTCTTCCTTTCTTCCAGCCCCCTCCTTCTGTCCCTCTCTCGGCTCTTCCTTTCCCCATCCTCCTCCCTCCTTCTCTCACTCTCTGCTGTCCCCTTCCCCCACCCACCACCGTGTACTAGGTCATTAATTGTCCTTATATCAAAATTGAGTACATAGGATCCATGCTTCTCCATTCTTGTGATGCTTTCCTAAGAATAATATGTTCCACTTCCATCCAGGTTAATACAAAGGATATATATTCTCCACCTTTTTAATGGCTGAATAGTATTCCTTGGTATACATTTACCACAACTTGTTAATCCATTCCTGGATTGGTGGGCATTTAGGTTTTTTCCACATTTTGGTGATTGTAAATTGAGCTGCGATAAACAGTTTAGTGCAAGTGTCCTTATGGTAAAAGGCTTTTTTTCCTTCTGGATAGATGCCCAGTAACTGGATTGTAGGATCAAATGGGAGGTCTAGCTTGAGTTCTTTGAGGGTTCTCTGTACTTCCTTCCAAAAATTTTGTATTAGTTTGCAGTCCCACCAGCCTTAAAAATGTGTTTCTTTATCTCCACATCCACACCAGCATCTGCAATTTTGAGATTCTGTGATGTGGGCCATTCTCACTGGGGTTAGATGATGTCTCAGAGTGGTTTTGATGTGCAATTCTCTAATGATTGGGGACATTGAGCATTTTTAAATATGTTTGCTAACCACTTGTCTGTCTTCTTTAGGGAAGATTCTATTCATCTCTCTTGCCCACTGATATATCGGATTGTTGACTTTTTTCAAGTGAATTAATTTGAGTTCTCTAAAGATACTAGCTACCACGCATTTGTCTGATTCAAGATACACAAATATCCTTTCACATTGTGTAGATTATCTATTTGTTTTGGTTGTTGTCTCCTCAGCTGTGCAGAAGCTTTTCATTCTAATTAAGTCCAATTTATTTATTTCTGTTGTTGTAATTGCCATGGAAGTCTTCTTCATAAAGTCTTTCCGCAGGCCGATATCATCAAGTGTTTTTCCTATTCATTTTTTGAGAATTTTTATTGTTTTATGCCTTAAATTTAGGTCTTTTATCCATCTTGAATCAATTTTAGTAAGTGGAGAAAGGTGTGGATCCAGTTTCATCTTTTCCATGTGGATATCCAGTTCTCTCAGAACCATTTATTGAATAGGGAGGCTTTCCCCAGCATATGTTCTTGTTTGGTTTGTCGAAGATTAGGTGACTATAAGATGTCAGTTTCATTTCCTAGTTTTCTATGTCTGTGTCTCTATATTTGTGCCAGTACCATGATGTCTTGACCAGTAAGGCCTTGTAGTACAACCTAAAGTTGGGCATGCCAATGGCCTCACTTTGTTTTTATTACTAAGAACTACCTTAGCTATATGGGTTTTTTTTCTGGTTCCATACAAAACAAAGAATAATTTTTCAAAGTCTTGAAAGTACAATGTTGGTATTTTAATAGGGATAGCATTGACTGTCTAGATTGCTTTGGGAAGTATAGATATTATAAAAATATTGGTTCTTCCCAGTCATAAGCATGATATGTTCTTCCATTTTTTAATATCCTCTGCTCTTTATTTTCTAAGTGTTTCATAATTTTCTTTATAGAGGTTCTTCACCTCTTTTGTTAGGTATGAATCTTTTGTTTTCAGTTTCATTAATCTCTGATTTAATTTTGGATATTTCTTTTCTTCTGCTGGTTTTAGGCTTAGATTGTTCTTCTTTTTCCAGTTCCATAAGATGTCTCATGAGTTTGTTGATGCGCTCTCTTTCTATTTTCCTAATGTAGGAATCTACAGTGATACATTTTCCTCTCCGGGCTGCTTTTGCTGTATCCCGCAGGTTTTGGTAGCTTGTGTGTCCATTGTTGTTAGACACAAGGAAGTTAATAATTTCCTCTTTTGTCTCTTCCTGCACCCAACTGTCACTCAGCACGAGGTAGTTTAATTTCCATGCCTTTGTGCATGGTTGAACGTTTTTGTTGGTATTGAGTTCCACCTTTAATGACTTGTGGCTTGAGAAGATACATGGTAATATCTCAATTATTTTGATTCTATTGAGGTTTCTTTTGTGTCCTAGGATATGATCCGTGGGATGATGAGAAGAATGTATATTGTTTAGCTTTGAGATAGAGCATTCTATATACATCTATCAAAGCACAGTTGTTCTAGGGTCTCATTTAAGTCCCTTATATCTTTGTTTAATTTCTGTTTAGAATATATGTCCAGCTCTGTAAGAGGAGTGTTAAAGTCCCTGTTATTATAGTGTTAAGGATATCATATTGCTCAGACTAATTAAGATCTGTTTCAAGAATCTGGGAGCATTTAAGTTGGGTGCATAAACATATAGAATAAAAATTTATTCTTGCATTTTTTTCTTGACCAATATGAAGTGTCCATCTTTATCGTTTTTGACTTTAGTTGCTTTAAAACCACTTGCACCTGAAAATAAGATTGCATCCCCTCTTTTATCCTGAATTCTGTTTGCCTGAAAAATTATCTTCCAACCCTTAACTCTGAGTTTTACTTCTTCTTCTTCTTTTTCTTTCTTTTTTTTTTTTTTTCTTTTTGCAGTTTTTGGCTAGGGCTAGGTTTGAACCCACCACCTCCAGGATATGGGGCTAGTGCTCCTTGAACTGCAGGCACTGCCCTAACTTTCAGTTTTAATTTGTCTTTTGAGGCTAGGTGTATGGCTTCTGTTTTTTAATCCAATCAGTTAATGTATGCCTCTTCAGTGGGGAATTCAAGCCATTAACATTTATTGAGATAATTGATAAGTGTGGTAGTGTTCCACTCATATTATTTTGTGAAAGTCCATTGCTTAGGTTTATCTTTTGCTTCATTGTTGTTCTATCCTTTAACTTCTGGGTATTTACTTTGCTGGTGGTCCATTGTGATGGTCAGTGTGTAGAATAGGTTGAAGTATTTCCAGTAGAACTGGTCTTGTTGTGGCAAATTTCCTTCATGTTTGCATATCAGTAAAAGATTTGATTTCTCCATCAATTTTAAAGTTTAGCTTATCAGGATATAGAATTCTGGGCTGGAAATTGTTTTGTCTAAATAGATTAAAGGTAGATGACCATTGTCTTCTGGCTTGAAAAGTTTCATTAGAGAAGTCTGCAGTCACCTGCTGGATTGGCCCCTGTAGGTCAATTAGTGCTTACTCTTGGTGGCTTGCAAAATCTTTTATTTATTTATTTTTTTTGTCTTGACTTTTGACAAGTTCATCATAATGTACCTTAGAGAAGCTCTATTTGAGTTGAGGGAACTTGGAGTCCGATATCCCTCTGAAAGGAGTGTGTCAGAATCTTTGGTGATATTTGGGAAATTTTCATTTATAATATTCTATCTCATGCTTCCATTCCTCTTGGGCGTTCTTCTTCCCCTTCTGGGACACCTATAACTCATATGTTTGAATGCTTCATGAACTCCCATAATTCTGTCAGTGAACGTATTTCTTTCTCTATCTCTCTCTCTCTTTTTTTCTTTCTCTTTAACTATCTGAGTTATCAGAAGAGCTTTTTCCTCTGCTTCTGAAATTCTTTCTTCTGCATGGTCTAATCTGTTGTTGATACTTTTTATTGCATCTTTAAGTTCCCTAATTGACTCCATCTGTTCTTTCAGCTCTGCTATATACTTTATATATTCTGCATATTGTTCATCTCTTATTTGATTCTGTTTCTGGATTTTCTTTTGACTATTTTCTACTTTCTTAGCAATTTCCTTGATAGTTTTTGGTTATTTTCCACTTTCTCAGCAATTTCCTTCATTGTCTTCATCATCTGTGTTTTAAATTCCCCTTCTGTCATTTCTAACATTTCTTTATGGGTGGAATCCTCTGAAGTAGCTACCTCAGTGTCCCTTGGGAGGGGGAGGTGTTCTGGACTGTTTTCTCATGTGCCCGGATTTTTCTGTTGATTCTTCCTCGTGAGTGTTTTCTTTTATCTGTTTCCTTGCCCTAATTTTCCTTTCACTTCCTCTTGCTCTATAATTTACAATGACTCTGGCCTAAGGTTTCCATAAGTCATTTTGGGATAGGACTAAAAGGGTGAGAAGATTGAAGAGCAAGAAGGGAAAAAAGATTTAAAAAAAAAAAGGAAAAAAAAAGAAAGGACAGGGGTTGAGTAAAAGGGAATATTGACAAAAAGAAGAGAGGCACAGAAAGAGGGAGGCAGGAGTAATAAAGGTGTACAGTAGGGACTTTCACCCAACCTCTGGGAGTGCTTGGTTGGGTGGTTCCCTTGAGGTTAACAGCTCTTTGCCAGCCTGAGCAGACATGGTACCCCACCTCCACCAAATAGAAAAGAAAGAGAAAAAACTATACACCAAACTTTACTGGATAAAACTGGGGGAAAAACCAAATAAAAGGAGCAGAAATGCTAGCAAAAATGAAGTTCTTGTTATTAAAGAAGGCAACAATGGAAAATTATATTTAAACTAGAAAAATGATGCAAGAAAGAAAAAAGAAAAATACAGGGGGAAATTGTTGAAATGGAAAAACCCAAACAACCAAAACTGAAATAAAAAACAAAGTAGTATATATACCTTGCTAAATATTGTCTGGGCAGCAGGTGATCTTCTGGGGTATGAGATACTAATCCCAATGCTGATACAACTGTATACAGTGGAGACTGGAGGCCTCTGCTGACTTCTTTGCCCTCAAACCCCGCAGGGTTGAGACCCTGAATCTCTCCTCAAACCATTTAAAAGACACTTTAAACCATTAACCTTGGCTAAGCAGAAGCTTTCCCAGGAAAGCCCTTACTGCTGGGATCTCTCTTGAAGTGGCTGCTGGCTTATCCTATGTGGCAAAACTGGCTTCACTCTATGCCCCTGAGGGCTGAGGCTGAAAGGCAGCTCTCCTCCTGCCAAACACCGAAAGCTCCGCTCTTCCCCAGCATCTCAGTCCTGGCCTTTGGCGCTGCTCACAGTCACTAGATCACTCACCCAAGGTCTCCCAGCCCAGGCCTCACTTTGCAACCCTGTGGGTGGATACTGAAGGGGCAGTTTTCCCACAATGGCTGCACTCACAGCCTATACCCGAGCAATGTTAGCTCTGTTCTGGCTCAGTGACTCAGTCCTGGACCCTGGACAATGCTTACAGTCACTGCACTCTCACCCAAGTTCTACCAAGGTAATTCAATGGAGTGCCCAAGTCCAAAAAAACAAAACAACCCACAGGAAAGGCCTTCCCTATCTGAAATCTTGCTGCTGTTTCAGTTATAGCTGCAGCAGCCTTAGACCGACTGCAACCACTTACCATTTCTCCAACACTTTTGTCCTCCTCCTATGGTCCAGAAGTCTCTCACTGTCTCCTTGAGCTCCCAAAGGAATGTTTCTGCACAGAGCCCCCATGCCAGAGATGCCTGGAGTGGTCTCTACTCAATCTTACAGTGCCTAGTTGCAAAGAGGCTGTTACTCAGCCACTATCTTGCTCCTTCTCTACTTTCCATATATTTGGGGGGCAAACCTGAAAACCTGAAGATTGGAAGATCCATATAGCTTGCTTTCTGGATTCCCGAAATCTCTCTTGAATATTCCTCCCCTCAGAGTTAAGGGATTCTTGGCTGTATGGAGCCAGCTTAACATTGCTAGTTCTTTGGACTCTGCTTTGGGCTGCCCAGAAAAGCCACCCTCAGCAAGGTCAGGGTTGTTCCCTGTACCTGTCTAGGATATTCAATGAATTCTTCCCATGGATAGTTGTCATATCTGTTCAACTATCAGAGCTGTAGGGAGTTTTCAAATATAATTGCTATGTCAAATTTAATATCACAAGCATGATCAGGAGCTTCCTAGTGGGAATGAGACTTGGATTTGAGTCAATGAGATGGATTTCCTATAATAGTAAGCCTGTTTTCATCCTGCCATTGGGGGTTTAGGAGTAATCAGATCCCTATGAATCTATTTCCAGGTTATAATGATTCTCTCCTTTTAATTGTTTCTCTGTCATCAATAGTGAGGTAAAGGCAATAAACCTAACAAGGACTAAATAACACCACACAGAACTACAGCTTCCTCCAGGCTGACTCCTGGCTGCAATCCTACATTAGAGGTGACATGACTCTCTGAGGCCAGCAACCCCTCTCAAAGTCATTATGCATGGTACATCTCCTTTTTGGCTTGTGTGGCTCAGATGATTCACAGGCACTAAATTGGCACCTCAGGGGAACTGGCCTGACCTAGGATGGCCTCTGTGTCATCCGTGAAGAGGACGACTGTGGCCTCACCTATGTTGGAACTTCCAGTTATAGTACCTGCATTTGTTTTCTATTGCTATCATAATAAAGTACCATACCCTGTACACAGACTACAGAAATACATTTTCTCACATTTCTACAGGTTAAATGACCAAGATCAAGATGGTAACAAGGTTTATTCCTTCTAAGACCTCTCCTTGGCTTACAGATTACAGTTGGTTATCTTTTCCCCATTCCTTCACATCTTCTTCCCTATGTACAAGTCTGCCCCATTTCCCTGTGTAAGGACCTCAGTCATACTGGCTTATGGCCAACTCTAAGGATCTCATATTAACTTGATTACTTCTGTAAAGACCAATAGTCAGATTCTGAAGTATGAAGCTTAGGACTTTTAACATGTAAACTTTGAGCGGGGACAATTTAGCTCATTACAAGAGTACTTCTGATAATTTATTATTGATTATTTAATAATAAATAATTGATTATTTTCTCTGAGAAAATGTTTACCTGATCCTGAGCATGAAACATAAGTATCCATTCTTACTCTAAGTAAGAACACCTGTAGGAAGGCATTTGTGCATAGGTGTGAAGCACTGATTTTGAAACTGTTTTCAAAGTCAGTGTCATATGTACACTGGAAGGATGTTTGACTTTGACTTCTCCAAAAGAGCACATCATATCTTGAGGGAGTGAGGAGACACTTGCTCTTTATCTTAAAGTTTGCTGAAAGTTTAACACAGTTAAGGCCAATTGTTATAATACGAGCAATGTTTATTTACCATGTGCATGGAGTGAATCACAGAGTGACTACCCAATATCCCAATGAACTTAAGATGTTTTAATATTTGTATTTGGGGGAGGAGGAGATGAACAGTAGTAAGAAATGGTTGCTATGTAGGATGAGTGGATGGGAGTGAGGAAACAGATTGACTTGTAAATTAAGCAGAGAGACAGTTATTATGTTTGAAATGATTCAGCCAAGTCTGGTTGCATGCTTGACCTTTTTTCTTGCAATACATTTGGATTACAAAGAGAGAGGAAAGGGAATTTCTTTTTTCTTTTAGTTTATGAAGATACAGAGCAAGCCTCTTCCAAGGGCCTGTTAATTGCTAAGGACTCTAATTCAAAATATTATTTATACTAAGGAGTTATATTTGGGGTGAAATTTCCTGAGCTCCTTCACTCTCAATTGAATAAATAAGTTGCCCATCAGCAAACTCATTAAAGACTTGTGTGCAGGCTCTGCGCCTGTGGCTCAGCGGGCTAAGGCGCCAGCCACGTACACCTAAGCTGGCGGGTTCGAATCCAGCCTGGGCCCGCCAAACAACAATGATGGCTGCAACCAAAAACAAAAATGGCCGGGCGTTGTGGCGGACGCCTGCAGT
>CAUYON010164755.1:0-30564 GCA_963573935.1 Arctocebus calabarensis | reverse complement strand
GGTTCGAATCCAGCCCGGGCCCGCCAAACAACAATGACGGCTGCAACCAAAAAATGGCTGGGCATTGTGGCGGGCGCCTGTAGTCCCAGCTACTTGGGAGGCAGAGGCAGGAGACTCGCTTGAGCCCAGGAATTGGAGGTTGTGAGCCACGGTGCTCTATCCAGGGTGACAGCTTGAGACTCTGTCTCAAAACAAACAACCAATATATATATATATATAAATTATATTTATTCTTATATAAATAAATATAAATTAAGAAGCAATGTCAAGTAACTTTTGAAAAAGTGTGCTTGATTACATGTGAAACATTTCCTGTGACCCAAAAGATTGTGGTTAAATAGATGTTTAATGTAGTGCACAATATTCAGCGGTAAAGTAATATTAATCATGAATTATTCTGAGCTAGTTAATGTGAGCATGGTACTGATACAGGGTTCCTCCCATTCAAGGCTGGATAGGGGACCTCTGTTTTCCCAGGCTTAGGCAAGTTTGTGAAGGGAACACCCTGCACTTTTGCCCTGATTTGGAGGGACAGCCTTCATTCCTTTTTCTATAACACTCATTAACAATGAAAACGTGTCTCTATTTGCTAAGTTCTGGCCAGGTGTAAATTCTCAAAACCTGATACTAGATAAAAAGCCCAGTAGAGACTCCTCAGTTCTTTTCCCCTGCCAGAAGCTCTAGTGCCTTTTTCTTCTTCTGTATTCATTTCTAATTTCTAAATAAAATCCCGTCTGGCTACTAATCTGTGGTCTGTGGGTTAATTCTTTGAATCCCTGAGACCAAGGACCTACTGAAGAGCAAAATTCCAGTAGAAGTACCACTTATTTTAATTTTAATTGTTTTTATTAAATCATAACTGTCTACATTAATGCAATCATGAGGTACAATGTATATATACAAATTATATACAATTTGAAATATTTTCATCAAACTGGTTAACATAGCCTTCATTGGCTCGGTGCCTCTGGCTCAAGCGGCTAAGGTGCCAGCCATGTACACCTGAGCTGGCAGGTTCGCATTCAGCCCGGGCCTGCCAAACAACACTGACAGCTGCAACCAAAAAATGGCTGGGTGTTGTGGCGGGTGCCTGTAGTCCCAGCTACTTGGCAGGCAGAGGCAGGAGAATATATATATATATATATATATATATTTTTTTTTTTTTTTTGAGACAGAGCCTCAAGCTGTTGCCCTGGGTAGAGTGCTGTGGCATCACAGCTCACAGCAACCTCCAACTCCTGGACTCAAGCGATTCTCCTGCCTCCACCTCCCAAGTAGCTGGAACTACAGGCACCCGCCACAATGCCCAGCCATTTTTTGGTTGCAGCCGTCATTGTTGTTTGGCGGGCCCAGGCTGGATTCGAACCCACCAGCTCAGGTGTATGTGACTGGTGCCTTAGCTGCTTGAGCTACAGACGCCAAGCCAAGAATGCATCTTTTGTTTTAATATATTCAATGTTTTCTCTAGGAATTTCATGGTGCTTTCAAACTATAAAATAACCATTCATTCTACACAGCTCAGCAATGGCAGTTTTATTTTTACTTTTAAGTTTTTAAAATTTCAAGGTTAGTCAAGTGAAGCAGAGGACGTGGAGAAGGAACTGAGAAATGTGTGACTGGTTGGGATCAATTACTTGTAAACACCACTGCGCTGGGACCAGTCAGAGTCTGCAGTAGCAGGATATTTTTTGTTTTGTTTTAGTTTTAGTGGCAGTTTCAAATGACTCTCACCCTATTCCTTTTTTTCGTATTATAAAATGACCATAACCGTGGGGGAAATGATGTAACTGCTAAAAGTTGAATGCGATCTTCCAGCATTAATGATGTAAGTGGCTGTAAATCATACGGTCTGGCTGCGACTGAGAAGCTGTCAGACCAGGCGGGACAGAACGCGCGCGGGGTGCCCTGGCCACACTCAACATGGAGCCAAGTCCTGCGCGGAGCCAGCTGCGCTCCCCGGGCCGGCCGGGCGCGGCCCGCCTCTCCGCTTTCTGATTGGCCCCGGTCCTGGCTATCCAGGCTAGCATAGGCCAGCTGTCCAGTCAATCACGGTGTCATCGCTCTGCTCTTTAGAACAAGTAAACAAACAAGTATTGCCCAAGTGGCGCGCCGGGAGCTATTCTCAGGGAGGCTTTACCAGCTGACCCCGAGTAGGTAGCCGGCGTGGGGAGCGTCTCCGGGCGGGGTCAGGTCAGGGGACCGGGGAGCAGGCGTGGCGCGTGTGTCCCCTGCCCCCAGGGTAGCTCTGCCTCAAACCTGTCCTGGCAGGGTGATAAATCATACATAGCCTGGAGTTACTTCTTCAGGGTAACGACTGGTAGAACTGTGGTCCTACTTTGCTTGCTTAATGCTAAAGGATCTTTGTGGGATTGCTGTGTTCACAGCTTTGGCTCCAAGGACGGTCTTGAAACCGTGACTCTTTTGTTTACTTAGCCTTCGCCTATTTTGCCTTCTTTCCAGTTAGGTGGGCTATTTCTAACGAGCAGTGGTCAAGTTGCCATTTTCCCCTATCTGGATTCTGAGAACTAGCACCAGTTAACCTGGTTTTCTGGAAATATGACTTCCAGTGACCTTTGAGGAGACCAATTGAAAAGTGCCAAGTCCTATGTTCTACTTATTTCCTCAGATGTTATCAGTCCTTCTGACAAAGAGCTCCTTATTTTAAAGCTTCATCAGAGTGTCAAAACTTAATCTCGTCTATCTAATTCTTCCACCTATTAGAATGAATGCACCCTCATTGTCCTTAGTAAAGGATACTGGTGTACATAAGGGATTATAGAAGTTTAAAGCTTTCAGGATCCGATGTGCAATAGTTCCCTGCTGGCACTGTCTAAATCTTTCCTTTTCCTGACAACATGGTCTGGGCACTCCCTCCTAGCCATTTGTTCCTTTCTGTTCTGAAAGTCGGTACTGACTCCACCCGCGGCAGTGGCAGGTGGGTACACACAGCCTTTGGTAAGTCCCGCTGTGGGTCTTCTATCCTGTAGCCCTGTGATTTTCAACTGCAGTTATTCATATATCACCTTCATCTGCACTATTACCATTTCCTTTTAAACTTTTATTTTTTTTTTTGGACATTGAGTCTCTCTTTGTTGCCCTGGCTAAAGTGGTGTGGTGTTCATTACAGCTCAAGCCCCTGGGCTGAAGGAATCCTGACTCAGCCACCCAAGTAGCTAGGACTACAGGCTCTGCCACAACACTCAGCTAATTTTTCTATTTTTAGTAGAGATGGGGTCTCACTCTTGCTTAGGCTAGTCTCAGATTCTAACTACAAGTGATGGATCTCCTGCCTCAGCCTCTCAGAGAGCTAGGATTACAGGTGTGAGCCGCCATGTCTACCCACAAATCAGGTATTATTCATAGTATTTAAAAATAGCTCTGTCAGGCTGTGCCTGTTGCTCAGTGGGCAGGGCGCCAGCCCCATATACTGAGGGTGGCGGGTTCAAACCTGGCTTGGCCAAACTGCAACAAAAAAAATAGCTGGGCGTTGTGGCAGGTGCCCGTAGTCCCAACTATTCCGGAAGCTGAGACAAGGGAATCGCCTAAACCTTAGAGTTGGAGGTTGCTGTGAGGTGTGACGCAATGGCACTCTACCCAGGGTGATAAAGTGAAACTCTGTCTACAAAAAAAAAAAAAAAAAAAAATAATAATAATAATAGCTCTGTTGGAAAAAAGAAAATAGCTCTTGTTGGGTGGCGCCTGTGCCTCAGTGGATAGGGAGCCAGCCCCATATACCGAGGTGCAACAAAAAAATAGCTGGGTGTTGCGGTGGACACCTGTAGTCCCAGCTGCTTGGGAGGCTGAGACAGGAGAATCACCTAAGCCCTGGATCTGGAGGTTGCAGTGAGCTGTGTGACACCACGGCACTCAACCAAAGGCGATAAAGTGAGATTCTGTCTCTACAAAAAAAAAAAAAAAAAAAAAAAAAGCTCTGTTATTTAAAAATAGCTATAAGGAGTAATATCCTTGAAATTATAAATTTCATATTTTGGTTGCATTTTGAATTATGTACATCAAATACTAAACCAAAATAAAAATGCTATGTACCACACTAAGGCATCCTGCATGCAATTCATGTGAGTGCCGTGCTGCACACTGAAGCCTGAGCTGGCGTTCCAAATGCCACGATGTCATCGCCATTCCCAGATTCATGAGTGTTTAACTTGGTGTTTCAGGAGGCCGAATTCTGGCCCCATCTTATATTTATATGGTTATTTATATTTTAGTGTGTATATCTTTTCTCCTTTAATTTTTTTTTCTTTTATTCCTTTTTCCCCCCAGTGTAACAAAGATAAATTTTATTTAGGAAGGATGAAGAGAAAGTTTAGAGCACTTCCAAAGACACTTGGAAGTGGATCCTTCACATGAAGGAGCAGAGGCGAGAGAGACCTTTTATTCTTAATTATACAGAGAATACATGAATACTTCCTCATTGTTAAGGTATAGAAGTTACTGTTGGCTCGGCGCCTGTGGCTCAAGTGGCTAAGGCGCCAGCCACGTACACTTGAGCCGGAGGGTTCGAATCTAGCCTGGGCCCGCCAAACAACAATGATGGCTGGAACCAAAAAATGGCCAGGCATTGTGGGCGCTTGTAGTCCCAGCTACTTAGGAGGTGGAGGCAGGAGACTTGCTTGAGCCCAGGAATTGGAGGTTGCTGTGAGCTGTGAAGCCACAGCACTCCATCCAGGGTGACAGCTTGAGACTCTGTCTCAAAAAAAAAAAAAAAAAAAGAAGTTACTGTTGATCACCATGCAGTCCCTCACACCCTCAGAGGTAACTCCTATTAGCAGTTTGGAATATTTTCTTGTTGAGCACAGGCATCCACGCTCACTTATGTACAAAAATGCATGTAGGGGGCGCCTGTGGCTCATCGAGTAGGGCACTGGCCCCATATACCGTAGGTGGCGGGTTCAAACCCGGCCTCGGCCGAACTGCAAAACAGAAAAATAGCCGGGCATTGTGGCAGGCACCTGTGGTCCCAGCTACTCGGGAGGCTGAGGCAAGAGAATCGCCTAAACCCAGGAGTTGGAGGTTGCTATGAGTTGTGTGATGCCATGGCACTCTACCGAGGGCGATAAAATGAGACTCTGTCTTTACAAAAAAAACAAAACAAAACATGTATATTCACATAATATATTATATATGTATATAATATGTATAAATATGTTATTTATATATACATATATAATATGTGTATATATGCATGCTTTTATATTATATATGTATATATATACATAACATATTATATATGTATATATATTTTTTAGAGACAGTCTCACTTTGTTGCCCTCAGTAGAGTGCTGTGGTGTCACAGCTTACAGCAACCTCTAGCTCTCGGGCTTAGGCAATTCTCTTGCCTCCTGAGTAGCTGGGACTAAAGGTACCACCACATTGCCCGGCTATTTTTTTGTTGCAGTTTGGCTGGGGCTGGGTTGGAACCCACCACCCTTGGTATGTGGGGCTGGCACCCTGCTCACTGAGCCACAGGCGCTGCCCGAAATATATGTATATTTGTATGGAATTTGTGAGTCTCAGTCTTTTGCCCAGGTGGCGTGCCATAGCATCAGCCTAGCTCAGAGTGCTTTAAACTCCTGGGTTCAAAAGGGGCCTATCACTACACCTAGTTAATTTTTTCTAGTTTTCTTTTTTTTTGTTTATTATTATTATTATTATTTTTTCTTTTTTTGAGACCGAGCCTCAAGCTGTCACCCTGGATAGAGTGCCGTGGCATCACAGCTCATAGCAACCTCCAATTCCTGGGCTCAAGCGAGTCTCCTGCCTCTGCCTCTCAAGTAGCTGGGACCACAGGCACCTGCCACAATGCCCGGCCATTTTTTGGTTGCAGCCGTCATTGTTGTTTGGCGGGCCCTGGCTGGATTCGAACCCGCCAGCTCAGTTGTACGTGGCTGGTGCCTTAGCCCGCTGAGCCATAGGTGCCGAGCCTATTATTATTTTTTTTTGAAACAGAGTCTTACTATGTCGCCTTGCATCACAGCTCACAGCAACCTTGGGCTTAAGCAATTCTCTTGCCTCAGCCTCCCTAGTAGCTGGGACTACAGGTGCCTGCCACAACACCTGGCTATTTTTTTGCTACAGTTGTCATTGTTGTTTAGCTGGCCTGGGCCGGGTTCGAACCCGACAGCCTTGCTGCTTGAGGCTAGCACAGTAACCATTGTGCTATGGGCGCCAAGCCATTTTTTCTATTTTAAGTAGAAACGGGTCTTGCTCTCACTCAGGCTGGTCTCAAACTCATAAGCTCAAGTAATCCTTCTGCCTCGGCCTCCCGGGGTGAATTCAAGGCTAGCCTGGGCCAGGGCCAGAGAGTGAGATCTCTGCCTCTAAAAAAATAACAATTAAAAAATTACATGCAGGATCAGGCACAGTGTCTCATGCCTGTTATCCTAGCACTTTGGAACGCTGAAGTAGGAGAATAACTTGAGCCCAGGAGTTTGAGACCAGCCTGAGCAATGTAGAGAGACCCAGTCTCTACAAAAAAAAAAAAAAAAGGTAAAAATTAGCCAGATATGCTGACTCACACCTTTAGTCCCAGCTACTCAAAAGGGTGAGGTGGGAGGATTCCCGAACCCAAGAGTTTGAGATCAGTGAGCTATGCTGGGATGACAGAGCAAGAAACTGTCTCAATATACAAATAAATAAACATGAAAAAGATAATAAAAAATAAACTGAAATGCAACACTAGTGAGGATTGTACTTTAGAATCTAGGGCTACATGCATACCATAGCACAAAGGCTAGTCAGGCATTCTGTAAGTATTTATTAAATTTGTTGATGCGTTCATGCTTCCCTAGGTTGGACCTCTGACTAACCCACTGGTCTGTTCACTTCCGGTTCCTCGTTTTTTCACCCTTCTAGCCCGTTTATTTGTGTGTACTTCCTTTTCACTCAACAGTCATGTGGTCAGTGAGTATTCATGATTACACGAGGTTAGTTACCCCAGCACGTGGCCGGGGAGTACATCTAGAGAAGCAAGCCCCAAAGGAAACGTGTCTGTAATGAAACAGCCTTGGCGCTGTAAGAAAGGGACCCATTTCAACAAGAAAAGGAGGCAGGGCCTGGGCTGTGAGAGGCACCCACCGGGTGGAGGTGGGCGGAGGGATGGGCGGCTGCAGTGGGGAGGCGCGTGGGACCGATGAGTAATCAGTAAACACTTGTAAATAAGTGACTCAAGGGATGACTTTGCTTTTCGTTTATTTATTATTGTCAGTGAAGGGAGAGCGTTCTGGCAGGGAGACCTCTGAGCCGTGTGGACCCGCGGTGCCGAAGCGTGTCTGCAGAGCTGTTTCTGTCAGAGGATGCGCTGCACGGTGTCCCGGGCTCTGCGGACCACGGTCCACAACCCTTCCCGTGTCTCAGACCTCCTCCGGCGGGGCCCAGCAGCGAGGCGCTTCTGGGCTCCCCGTGATCAGCCAGACCCGGCCTGTGGGGAGCGCGGGCGGCCAGTGCGGCCTCGGAGAATCCCCCGGCGCTTGAGCCTTACAGTCGGGTCCCTGCAATCTGTCCGCAACACCGTATTAAAGAAAGGCAGTCCTTACACCCAGCAAGGTCTGAAGGCTATGCCACTACGCCTTTGTTGCTGTTTTGAGACGGTGTCTCACTTTGTCACCCTCCGTAGAGTGCCGCCGTGTCACAGCTCACAGCAACCTCAAACTCTTGGGCTCAAGCGAGTCTCCTGCCTCAGCCTCCCAAGTAGCTGGGACTACGGGCGCCGGCCACAACGCCCGGTTACTTTTTCTGTTTTTAGAGACCGGGTCTTGCTCTTGCTCAGGCTGCTGTGGAACTCCTGAGCTCAAGTAATCCCCCTGCCTCAGCCTCCCAGAGTGCTGTGATTACAGGTGTGAGCCGCTGCACCCCCCACCCCACCGCTTTTTGAGACAGAGGTTACCTCTGTTCCCCTGGTGAGGGTGGCACGGCGTCAGCCTAACTCATCGCAAACTAACTCCGGGACTCAAGCAATCCTCTCGACTAGGCCTTCCCACAGTGCTAGGACGACAGGTGGCAACCACCGTGCAGACTTAACTTGCTTAATTTTTATATTTATTTATTTATTTATTGAGACAGAGCCTCAAGCTGTCACCCTGGATAGAGCACTGTGGCATCACAGCTCATAGCAACTTCCAATTCCTGGGCTCAAGCGAGTCTCCTGCCTCCTCCTCCAATGTAGCTGGGACTACAGGCGCCCGCCACAATGCCCGGCCATTTTTTGGTTGCAGCCGTCATTGCTGTTTGGCGGGCCCGGGGGCTGGATTCGAACCCACCAGCTCAGGTGTACGTGGCTGTCGCCTTAGCCCGTTGAGCCACAGGCGCCAAGCCTAATTTTTAAAGTAGATCATATATTCACGTGGGACCAGAAGGTCACAGGGATGTTGGCCGCACCTCAGAGTCGCTCCCTAGGGGTCTCTTGTGTGTCACCCCACTTAACCTCGCCTGCCGTCAGGGGCACAGGTGTACAGGTGCAGGTGGCGGCCCGGGTGCGTGCGGTGGGCCGGGCACAGGTAAGCTGGGCTCAGGGGACCTGTGGGACGTAGGTGGGCGGGCTCAGGGGCGAGTGACGTGCAGGTGGGCGGGCTCAGGGGAACCTGTGGGGCGCAGGTAGGCGGGCTGCATGGGCGTGTGGTGTGCAGGTGGGCGGGCGAAGGTGCGGCCGCACAGAGCTCGGGGGCGCGGGGCAGCAGGCCTTTTACTTACAATGTTGGAAACGGTGAAATGTCCTTGTTTACATAAACAAAAGGGTTATGGGTGCAGGTTAGGGTTGTAGTGGTTTCACTGCATTTGGAGAGCGGTGAAAATGTACACTTCCTCACTAGCTAATCCACTGTCCGAGTTCGGGCTCTTTGCAGGGGTCACAGAGCGGGGCTGGCGCGGTAGGAGTGCTTCGGGTTTGTAGGCGAAAGGTGGGGACTTCGGCCCTCTCTTGGGTCATCAGCGCTATTTTGCTCCTTGTTACTACAAAATCTGACGGTTTCTTTTCCTGAGCCGGCCATGGACCCAGACCTCAGGAGGAAGAGGCGGGACCAGGCGTGGCCCGGACTTTCTGGATGTCGGATGGTCGTAGAGGACTGTATTGGACCCGGGCGGTGTTCCTGGAGGGGCGAGGCCAGGTGCCACTCTGCCCCATCTGGGGCGGGGCGAGGCCGCCGGGGGCGGAGCCGCGCCCGCGCGTGCGCAGAGCGCGGCGCGCGGCGTCCGGCGGTCAGTCGGGCCGGCATGGCGGTGTGCGCTCGCCTCTGTGGCGTGGGCCCGTCGCGCGGATGCCGGCGCCGCCAGCAGCGCCGGGGGCCGGCCGAGACGGCAGCAGCCGACAGCGAGCCAGACACGGACCCCGAAGAGGAGCGCATCGAGGCGACGCAGGCCGGGGCGGGGGGCGGCCTGTGCGCGGGCCCCTCGCCGTCGCCCCCGCGCTGCTCGCTGCTGGAGCTGCCGCCCGAGCTGCTGGTCGAGATCTTCGCCTCGCTGCCCGGCACCGACCTGCCCAGCCTGGCCCAGGTCTGCACCAAGTTCCGGCGCATCCTCCACACCGACACCATCTGGAGGAGGCGCTGCCGGGAGGGTGAGTAGGGGCCTGGGCGGGGGCGGGGTCCTGGGTAGGGGGCGAGGGCCCACCGGGCGGGGGACTCGAACCCGGGAGGGAGCGGGGGGCCTCGGCGGGCGCCGGGCCTCTGGGAGGTGGCGAGGGCCGACGGGCCCGGGGTCTTGGGCCCTGGAGAGGCAGGGGTCCTAGGAGGGGGCGGGGTCTCCCTGGTGCGGAGGGTCCTGGCCCGGTGGGGTGCTTCGGCCTGGGTCAAGGTGGGAGCGGACCCAGGCTGGAGATACCCAGGGCGCGGGCCCGAGCCTGGATGTTCCGGGGTGCCGGTAGGAACTCGTCGCGGTGTTGCCCACGCTGGGGGACCTGGGCAGGGTTTAGGGGCACCCCCAGAAGCCCGGCCTAGGAGGAAGGCGTCAGCCTGACCCCTGAAGGTCTGGGCGGGGCACAAGCTGGCGTCTGGAAGTTCCTCTGCCCCTGCTGGGGTACTGCCTGGGGCTCCTCGAGGACCACCACGGGAGAGAAGGGGTGAACTTGAATAGGTTACAGGGCACAGGTATCCCGCTGTGGGGGCTCTTGGTGGGGGGCCCAATTTCTGCCTTCTGCCCGTTTGGGTTTATTCTATCTCGAGAGTTGTGTGTACGCAGGTCTGCGGACGGGATTGCTTTTGTATGGAATCACAGGAAGAGAGATTTATTTAATCTAGAGTTCAAAGTTCTCTGCATGTAAATGTTGGCAGATCAGTGATGTTCAGTCAGCTCTCATATTTTGGTAAGAAAACATTCAAACAAAGCAGAACAGCAAGGAAAAAAGTAAAACTGATGAGAAACTCTAGCAAAGATAAACTTGCCCTAAAATTTTTAGACCTCCCTCCGTATACACACGTAGAGTCGTATACACATTTTTACCTAAGTGATACCATACCGTATATGGTCTCCTAGAGATAGTATAGGAAACGGTCCCAGTATTCCCTTGCCTACATCCAGGGCAGACGCATCTCTGACTGATAAACTTTCAAGTTATCAATTTTTCCTTGTTATAAACTGAGCTTCAAGGACTACTTTGTGCATTTGATAGGAATGTAGGAGATTTATACGTTATCTTCTAGAACTTCTGAGGTTACCTTCTTAGAGGCTGCTCTTCCAAAAGTGAGATTGCAAGGTAGGAGGATTTCTCAGTGATAAAACCTTTGCTACCCATTGTAAACCCCAGGAAGTCTGCATGAGAAGGACCCTTCCCCAGACCTTCCCCAACAGTAGGGATAGTCGTCTTCAACAGCTAATGGTCAGGGTGCCAGGTTTGGGGTCAGCCACTTTGGTTTCTAGCCCAGGCTCTGATTTATCTGCTGTAGATCCCAGAGAAGTTGCTTGGCCTTCTCAAGTCTTTTTTGTTTGTTTGTTTGTTTGTTTTAAGAGATAGAGTCTCACTTTGTTGCCCTTGGGTAGAATGCTGTGGCATCACAGCTCACAACAACATCCAGCTCTTGGGCTTAGGTGATTCTCTTGTCTCAGCCTCCTGAGTAGCTGGGTCTACAGGTGCCTGCCACAACGCTTGGCTATTTTTTTGTTGTGGTTTGGCCAGGGCCAGGTTTGAACCCACCACCCTTGGTATAGGGGGCCGGTGCCCTACTCATTGAGCCACAGGCGTAGACCATTCCCAAGTCTTAGTAGGTCTTAGTGGGAACTCCTGCTCCCAGACAGTCAGTCACCTGAGGGCTGATGGGATTGGGTGTGTAATCCATCACCCTGAGTCGCAGCTATTTGCTTATGATGCTCCTTGGCCATTAGGATGGCTCCTTTTGTGAATTTCCTATGTGTGTTTTTTGTCTCTTTTTCCCTTAAAAATTTGTAAGAACTCTGGATATTAGTCATACAAATCATTTGTAATTTGTGTAGCAAGAAAGGTTTTTATATATTTTAAACTTGAGAACGTTCTACTTTCTCTTTCCCTATGAACTCTACCTTTACACTTGCTTTGTTTTGCCCTTTATTTATTTATTTATTTATTTTGAGACAGAGTCTCACTGTGTCACCCTGGGTCCAGTGCTGTGGTATCACTGCTCACAGCAACCTCAAACTCTTGGGCTTAAGTGATTCTCTTGCCTCAGCCTCCCAAGTAGTTGGGACTATAGGCACCTGCTGCAATGCCTAGCTATTTTTTTTTGCAGTTGTCGTTGTTTGGCAGGCCTGGGCTGGATTTGAAACTGTCATCACAGGTGTATGTGGCTGGCGCCCTGGATGCTGAGCTACAGGCATGGAACTATTTGTTTATGTCTGTAAGACTCAAATCCATCACATTTCATTGTGCTTTGAAGTTTTTCCATCTGTTAGCCAAACCTGGGTAGTGATCTGGGGGGAGGAGGGCGTTTGTCTTTGGAGAACTGTAAGGTATATATGGGTCAACTCTAGGATCAGAGAGTAACAGAAGATGTTTTGTGTAATGAAAAAAAATTGGGCCTGGTGGTTTAGGCCTGTATTCCCAACATGTAGGGAGGCCAAGGCATGAGAATTGCTTAAAACTGGCCTGAGCATGATAAGGAGACTCTGTCTATACAAGAAATACAAAAAAATGAGACAAATGTGTGGCACATGTCTGTAGTCCCAGCTGCTCGGGAGTCTGAGGCAGAAGAATCCCTTGAGTCCAAGGCTACAGTGAGCTATAATGGCACCACTGCATTCCAGCTGGGGTGACAGTGAGACCTTGTCTCAAAAAAAAAAAAAAAAAAAAAAAAATCAAAGATATGCCACAGAGTAAAATTGACTGGAGTTTGGAATTGCAGCTCAGGATAAGTTCCTAACAGAAATGTGCAGAGTCCTGATGGAGACGCAGGAAGAAGTGGGGAGCAGACATAGATAGGCCTGACACTCACAGTCAAGGCATGTCATTCTGAGGCATTGGTTTGTGGCCAAGGAAATGTAAGTTTTCTCATTTAATCCAGTATCTGCTGAGACCTCTCTACTTTTTAAATTTTTATTTCTAGGGTTTTTGTTTGTTTGTTTGGAGGTAGGGTCTTGCCCTGTTGCCTAGGCTAGAGTGCAGTGGCATCATCATACTTTACTGCAACTTCAAACTCCTGGGTTAAAGTAATCCCTCAGTGTTAACCTTCCAAAGTATTAGGGTTATAGGGGTGAGCCACCTCCCCCAGCCTCTCCAGTTTCAATATTCCCTCTTTAAGAATTGATGCCAATGCAAGAATGGAGGAGTCACAATCCAATGTACTCTATTCTAATATGCAAGCAGCAGATGAGCTAATACAAGGGGCGGGGTAGAGCAATGAGCAAGTGGAGAAAGAGGAAGTGGGTGGGGGCTGGGGAGGTCAAGGTGTACAGCACACCTCTTGGGTGCGGGACACAATTATAAGAGGGATTTTATCTAACAAATGCAGTGTTACCTAATTCATTGTACCCTCAATGAATCCCCAAGCAATAAAAAAAATTTAAAAAGTGGTGCCAATTTGGGTGAAAACTAGCATGTCATTTTATTTTACATTTGCTTGATAACTAGTGAGAATACTTTTTTTTAAAGTACTTATTTCTGTTCTCTTGCATAGGTATTTTTTTTTTTTTTTTTTTTGGAGACAGAGTCTCTGTCTCCCTAGGTATAGTGCAGAGGTGTCATAGCTCACAGCAGCCTCAAACTCCTGAGCTCAGTTGATCCTCCTGTTTCAGCCTCCTAAGGAGCTGGGACTATAGGCAAGCACCACAAAGCCTGGCTAACTTTCTTTTTTATATTTTTAGTAGAGATGGGATCTTGCCCTTGCTCAGGCTGGTCTTGAACTCCTGAGCTCAAGGGATCCTTCTGCCTTGGCCCTCCCAGAGTACTAGGATTACAGGCATGAGCCACCACGACAGGCCTTGAATGAGTCTTAAAAAAAAAAGAAGAATAGGACTCAGCTCATGCCTGTAATACAACTTGAGCAACATAGCAAGATCCCCTTTCTACAAAAATTTAAAAACTAGCTGGATGTGGTTGCAGGACACATGTGGTTGTAGTTCCAGCTGGTTGGGAGGCTGAGACAGGAGAATTGCTTGAGCCAGAAGTTTGAAGACCTTGTCTCTAAAAAAAAAACCCCTTATATATGTGGTTTTTGATTAAAAATGTGTATGTGTGCGTGTGTGTGTGTGTGTGTATATATATATATATATATATATTTTTTTTTTTTTTTTTGTAGAGACAGTCTCACTTTATCGCCCTCAGTAGAGTGCTGTGGTGTCACACAGCTCACAGCAACCTCCAACTCCTGGGCTTAGGCAATTCTCTTGCCTCAGCCTTGAGAGTAGCTGGGACTATAGGCACCTACCACAACACCTGGCTATTTTTTTGTTGCAGTTTGGCCAGGTCCGGGTTCAAACCCACCACCCTTGGTATATGGGGCCTGGCACCCTACTCACTGAGCCACAGGTACCGCCATATTTGCACTTTTTTTCATTTTTGCCTTTTTTCTTATTTTTCTTTGATTTGTAGGTTTTATTTATCCAGTTCAGATAGATTTTAGTTTAATGTATTACAAAACGTTTTTCATTTACATTCATTTTTTTGTTTGTTTTTTGAGATATAGTCTCACTATGTCACCCTCGGTAGAGAGCTGTGGCTTCATAGTTCATAGCAACCTCAAACTCTTGGGCTTAAGTGATTCTCTTGCTTCAGTTTCCCATGTAGCTGGGACTACAGGCGCCCACTACAAAGCCTGCCTATTTTGTTGTTGTTGTTACAGTTGTCATTGTTGTTTAGCTGGCCTGCCGGTCCAACCCGACCCCACCAGCCTCAGTGTATGTGGCCGGTGCCATAACCACTGTGCTATGGGCCCTGAGCCAGACATTTGGATTTTAACTTCATTTTTAATGACTTATGTGAAATTTCCAGCTTTAATCCAAGTTACAGATTTTAAAACTTGTTCTTATGTGATGCTTTGTCAGCCCAAAGGCAAGGTTGACGGAGTGGTCCTCAGCTCCCCGGGTCATTCTGGCAGCTCCCTCCACTGCCCCCCTGCGGGTTACCTGTGTCTCCTTTTGTTGGGCTAATTTTGTTTGGAATTATGTTTACAGATAGTCCTGTGTGAAAGCTTATCTTATTTCTGGGAGCCCCAAAGCTCATCTTTCCTGACCTGGACATGTTTGTGGTGGATACTAATAAGGCTGAAGGCAAGTCAGTTTAAGTAAAAACAGGGCTGGTCCCAGGCTGCTAGGAGGTGGATCGTCCCAGCTTGCCAGGACCTGACGCTGGTTCTGATATTTAGTGTTTTGGGAGAGTGAGTGAGGCTAATTTGTGGGTTTACAGTTTACACGCAGCATGTTTGCTTCCTGTATTTTAATGACTGGATTTCCTAAAAACAAGCCACAGAAATGAGAGTGGGAGAGAAGAAACTCCTGCCTGAGTTAATTTATTGTTTCAGAGAATCTTTGCCCTTGATTGTCACTCACGGTGTGGACCAGGTGTGCACGGTCAAGAACTGTTTCCAAAGTGACTTGGGGCAGGGAAAGTACTATTCCTAGTGCATGTCAAGGGAGGGGCTCGTCTGTCCTGTGTCCTGTTAGCAGTCCATTGTTTTGACCCCGCTTTGGCCTTACTCACCTCCCTGTTTTGGAAATGGAATGACTCAGGCTGACATTGGTGTTGGGGCATCTTGGAACTGGTGAGTTAAACACTTTCCAGTAGTGTTTCTCTGGGCAGGTGAAGGGAAGTTCCTACTGAAGCCAAATGGTGCTCCCAACAGCAGCGCAAGCACATAGCAAATAGGAGGTTTCCCTGTGCTGGGGAACCAAAACCAACCCACCCCAGCCTCAAGGCCTGGCCAGGCAGTGAGGCATCTGGCCCTTGGCTGCAGGCCTCCTGCAGGCCCTGCCTGGAGGACTGTAAGTAAGCCTTTTCCCAGAGAGCCCAGGGCAGAAGCCAGCTGTTCCTCCTGCCTTTGCCCAGCTGGGCTTTTCCTGGTTAATGCTTCACCCTTCAGTGGGTGAGTCTGTGTGAGTTTTGAAATGCTGGCTCATCTCGACACTGTTCATTTGTGAAATACTTCATGAAGTCTGCCTAAGGCTGATGAATTTGGAATTTCAAACCATAATTCTAAATCAGAATATTCAAATATTAACAAAAAAGAGGATTTTTTTGTTGTTGTTGAGACAATCTCACTCCATCGCCCTGGGTGGGGTGCGGTGGCATCATAGCTCACAGTGACCTCAGACTCCTGGGTTCAGGTGATACTCCTGCCTCAACCTCCAGAGTAGCTAGGACTGCAGGTGCCTGCCATGATGCCCCGCTAGTTTTTCCACTTTTGGTAGAAACATGGTCTTGCTCTTGCTAAGACTGGGCTCAAATTTCTGAGCTCAAGTGATCCTCCCACCTGGGCCTCCCAGAGTGCTGGGATTATAGTCGTGAACTGAACTACTGTGCCTGGCCACAAAAGAGAGATTTTAAAAAAGAGGAAATGTTTATTTTCCCCTCCACACTGATCTCCAGGTAGTGGGGGAGGGAGGGGCCTCGGAGATCGAGTATTACATAGCTTTATACCTGCCAGTGTCATTTACAACGTGCCTGTTTCTTCCTTGATGGTAAATGCAATAATGCTTGTGTAGTATTTTGATTAAACACCCTTTCTCTGTACAGGTGATTGAACTTAGGTTCTCTAGCTTTATGTTGGTGTGGAGACAAAGCACATTCAGTAGAAACTATACATCAGGTCCCATTCCGTTTATCATTTTCAGTGGATTAGTCAATAAATTACGTTAGATATGTAACATTTTATTACCAAATGGGCTTTGTATTAGATGATTCTGCCCAGTGGCAGGCTGATGGAATTGTTCTGAACGTGTTTACAGCAAGCGAGGCTAAGTTGTGATGTTGAGTAGGCTAGGTATATTCAGTACAGTTTCTTTCTTTTTTATTTTTTAAATTTTTTGTGATTTTAGAGACAAAGTCTCTTGCTGGGCTGGAGTGCAGTAGTGCTGTCACAGCTCTCTGTAACTTCACACTTCTGGGCTAAAGGTATCCTGCCTCAGCCTCCTGAGTAGCAAGGTGTCCAGGGATACGCCACCATGTCTGGCTCAGTTTTACATTTTTTGTAGAGATGGTGTTTTGCTGTGCTGCCCAGCCTGGTCTCAAACTCCTGAGCTGAAGCAGTCCTCCTGCCCTTGGTTACCACAGTGCTGGGATTACAGGAGGGAGTTGCCACGCCCAGTCACATTGCATTTTCTTTTCTTTTTAAACTGGCATTTATTTTATTTAACTTTTTTTTGCGGTTTTTGGCCGGGGCTGGGTTTGAACCCACCACCTCCAGCATATGGGGCCGGGGCCTTACTCCTTTGAGCCACAGGCACTGTCCCTTCTTCTTTTTTTTTTTTTTTTGAGACAGTTTCATTATGTTGCCCTCGGTAAGGTGCTATGGGGGTCACAGTTCACAGCAACCTCAAACTCTTGGGCTTATGTGATTCTCTTGCCTCTGCCTCCCAGGTAGCTGGGACTATAGGCGCCCGCCACAACGCCCAGCTATTTTTGTTTTACAGTTCGGCCGAGGCCAGGTTTGAACCCGCCACCTTTGGTATATCCTTTTTTTTTTTTTTTTGAGACAAAGTTTCACCTTGTGGCCCTGGGTAGAGTGCCCTGGTGTCACAGCTCACAGCAACCTCTACTCTTAGGCCCAAGCGATTCTCTTGCCTCTGCCTCTCAAGTAGCTAGGACTACAAGCACCCGCCACAACGCCCGGCTATTTTTTTATTGCAGTTGTCATTGTTGTTTAGTAGGCCTGGGTTGGCCTCGAACCCGCCAGCTCCGGTGTATGTGGCTGGCGCCCTGCCCACTCAGCTTTGGGCGCTGTCTGTGCATTTTCAGTGTATTATGTTCTCTACTTGTGGTGCATTTATTGCGATGTAACCCCATCATAATTCAAAGAGCATCTGTAATGTCTGATCTTTATTTACAATAAAAATGGGCAATTAAAGACTAGTATTTAATTTTTTTTGCATGCAGGAGAAAATGCTGTTTCTGTTCTTTCTGATTTCCTGATGTAAAATCTAAAAAATGTGTCTTTTATTAAATTTGGCTGAAATTGGAAGAGTCATCTCAGGAAGAGGAAGTGAGCCAGTTGTTGGTTTTAAAATCAGCTTTAGACTTGGGAGGGAGAGTCACTTGGTCTTAGGGGTTTGAGTCCGGGCTAGGAATATGTGTGGCTGCTCTTAAGTGGACACTTGCTGAGCCCGCCAGTCATGATGGAAGGGGCGGTGGGTTGGCATCTGGATAAACAGTGTCTGGATCACAGAAACCCAGTGACTGAGCCTGGAAAGGAGGGCCCTTGTTGGGGGTGTGGCAGGGTCTTGGAGCTGTTGGGAAAGCCCTTTGCTTTCTCTTCTGCTTCACCACTAGGAAGGGAGGACAGTTCTGTAGTTTTGCACACTGCTTTATAGAGCACAGCAGAAGGGTACCAGAAAGTGATGCTTCTTATGGGATGTTGTTTTTATCCCTACCACCTTGGCCTGGTGCCCAGAGAGCGTTGACTCAAGGGTTCCATCCCCCTGTATAAGTGGAAAGACCCTGGGGACTTGCCAAGGGGAATTAATTATTTGTCAGCAGTCTGGGCATTGCGGTTTCTACCATTTCTCAGCATCTGGGTTTGTCTCTCCCATTGGAAAGTGCTTATAAACACAGGGAAGGCTTCTGGGAGTTTGGAGAGGAACAAGTGTCTTCTTGAAAAACAAGTCTGTTCCTTCCTTCCTCCCCTTTCTGGAGTGGCCAGGGTTTGGAACTCACGAGTCAGCATCCTTGGACAGAGATGCCTTCCCTGGTCACCTTGGGGAGATGGAATAGAGTGTCAGTCAGGACGCACTAGGCTACTTGGTGTTAGTGGGGGAGAGGAGGTGCCCAAAACCTCGGGGAAGGTCCAGGGCAAAGGGGTTCCAGGGTCACTCCCAGGTGAGTGAGCAGCTTCACAGAGTGGGTGTCTGTGCCCTTTGGGAAGAGTGTCTGGGGTTGACGGACAGGGAGGGCAGCTCCCTTGGCCGGTCAGTGGAAGCTGGACAGGGCTGGAGGTCACCCAGCTTTAAAAGTGGCTTCTCCAAGCTCCTGTCTCAGACTGACTGAGAAGTAAGTCTCACTGACTCCAGAGGCAGTCTCAGCTGTCCTGTTCAGTGTCCCACATGCTGGTATTTGATGGGAGACACCCAGGGATTGTGCCCAGGTTTTATGTTATTTTATTTTTTATTTTTTGAGACAAGCCTCAAGCTGTCACCCTGGGTAGAGTGCTGTGGCATCACAGCTCACAGCAACCTCCAACTCCTGGGCTCAAGCGATTTTCCTGCCTCTGCCTCCTAAGTAGCTGGGACTATAGGCGCCAGCCACAACGCCTGGCTAATTTTTGGTTGCAGCCGTCATTGTTGTTTGGCAGGCTCGGGCTGGATTTGAACTCGCCAGCTCAGGTGTACGTGGCTGGTGCCTTAACCGCTTGAGCCACAGGCCCCGAGCCTAATTTTATTTTTTTAATTTTTATTTTTTGTAGAGACAGAGTCTCACTTTGTTGCCCTCAGTAGAGTGCTGTGGCATCACAGTTCACAGCAACCTCCAGCTCTTGAGCTTAGGCGATTGTCTTGCCTCAGCCTCCCAAGTAGCTGGGACTACAGGCGCCTGCTACAATGCGTGGCTATTTTTTGTTGTTGTTGCAGTTTGGCTGGGGATTGGTTCGAACCCACCACCCTTGGTATATGGGGCCGGTGCCCTACTCGCTGAGCCACAGGTGCCGACCATGCGTCCAGGTTTTAGTTTTTACTTCCTATCCTAGGGTGAGCTGGCTGCAGGAGCACCAGTGTTTTTCTAGTTTTGTGCAGGCTCGGTGGTGGCTGGGCCGGGTGTGTTGGGGACGCACAGCACAGGGTTGATGCCCCAGCTCATTCTCTGCACCTTAGCTTTCTTGTAACCGCAGAGGCAAAAGAGTTTTAGCTGCATTTCCTAAGGGTTCTCACTGTCCCTGGTTTAGTATGGACACAAATGCAATCTCCCCAATCAATAGTGCCTTTCAGTTTTATTTGGAAGACACTGAGTTCAGAGCTGGCAGGACAGCCACCAGCAGTTCCTCCAGCCCATGTCCTTGACCCCTCCTGCTTGAGAGCCGCAGTCCTGGCCAGCTTCTGCACGTTCCCTGTGGCTGCCTCTGTTTCCTCTTGTTGGACTCGGCCACCTGCACACCCAGAACCACCTCTGCTGGCTCCACTCTCCTGTGCTGATCCTAGTCTGGTGTCTTCACAGGATGCCTTTCTCTTTTGAGAGCGTGATGCACCCACACAGGGTGCAGAATCATGACCTGTGTCTCGTGTCACCTCCTGCCCTCTGCCTCTTCTCTGCTAGGGAGGACCCTCAGGAGGCAGCTGGGTCTTCCTGGGCTTCCAGGAGGAGAGGAAGAGGGAAAGGGGGGGAGACAACAGAGGGCCCCTCCAGACCCTCTGCTGGAGGGGACTGGGTTGCAGGCTGCAAGTTTGTCTCTGTAACCATTGTGCCCAGCAGTGAGCTCTGGTTAGTGTCCAGAGATTGGTGGCCCCTAGTACGTGAGTCACCAGAGGGCACAGCTTCAGTGGTACCTGGATTCAGGCCAGATTATTGGAGTGTTTTGTTTCTCTGGGCAGTTTTCTAGTTGGAATATTTGAAGTGGCAATTTAATTTAGCCCCTTCCCCATTTTTGAGTGGACAGTTCAGAGTGTTAAGTACATTCACATTGGTGTGCAGCCATCCATCCCCAGAGCTTTCCCACCTTCCGGACTGTATGGGTAAATAGCGGCTCCCTGCTCCCTGCCTCCCACCAGCCCCAGCACCCCCCAGGCTGCTCTCTGTCTCTGCCTTTGACTCTTGCTGGGGCTGCATGTATGCGGAATCAGACACTTGTACTTTTGTGACTCGCTTATTTCATTCAGCAGAGTTGCCTCTGGGTCATCTCTCGCCAGGAGCTCCTTCCTTTTTAAGACTGAGTAATATTCCATTGTGTGGGGAGACCACATTCTGTTTATGCACTCACCTTGCACCTTCTGGCTGCCAGGAATACTGTTTCTGTGAACATGGGTGTGGAGTATCTGTTTGAATCTCTGCCTTTCATCTTTAGGGTATGTACCCAGAGGTAGACTTGCTTTATCATGTAGTAATTCTAAGCTAACTTTCCTTGAGGCACTGTCATGTTAGTTTCTACAGGGTGATTATTTAATTTTGTACATTTCTTTAAGTCCAGTTTACCCAATTTTTCCCTTGTTTCAGCTTTTGTTATTGTGTTGCCATCTTTGCAGTATACTTTCCAAAAAGTTTCATAAGTCATTTTAACCTAATAAAAGGAAATAGACTAGCAGGGAAACTTTTTGCAGTGACAATGGGTCGGCAACACCAGACCCATTACTGAGGAGGCTGCTGGCCCTGTGTGCTAACTGTAAATCACCTTGGCTAAGACCTCGGCAGAAGGAAGGGGTCAGCACTTGTTAGTTTTTCTGGAAGGAAGGGTACATAGTTGGCTGAAAGTGCACTGGCCTTAAAGCCATTTTAAGACTTAGGAGGAGGTTTATAGAATAGTAAGAGGATATGGAATTGTTCTAAACCACAATAAAAAGAAATACTTTTTCCATCATGTGGAAAATAGTGAACATTTCTTATAGGAGTAGTTGAGTCAGAGTGACATTTTACTCTGATGTGCTCATCATGACCTTTGGGGGACAATAAGAAAAACTAAGAATTGCAGCAGTTATTAGCACTCAATCATAATTTTGCTTTTCTTTTTAATTTAATTTAATTTAATTTTATTATTATTATTTTTTTTTGAGACAAGAGTCTCAAGCTGTCCCCCTAGGTAGAGTGCTGTGGCTTCACAGCTCACAGCAACCTCAAACTCTTGGCCTTAAGTGATTCTCTCGTCTCAGCCTCCCAAGTAGCTGGGATTGTAGGCGCTCGCCACAACGCAGTTGTCATTGTTGTTTCAGATGGCCTGGGCCGGACTCGAACCCACCAGCCTCTGTGTATGTGGCCAGTGCCCTATCCACTGAGCTATGGGCACTGCCCCTGCTTGTTTTTTTTAACGGCAGTTTTGTGGGTGTTTTATTGAGTCATCAAGTTCATCTCTCTGTTGTTACCAGCACAGAGTGTTGCGCACTGTAGAGATTTATGGTGGCCTGGGGCTGTGCTAATGTCATCCTGGCTGGAAATCATGGCATCATTCAGAAGTCTGAGGGTGGTTGAAAGGCATGTGTTGGACTCAGTGAAAACTCATGAAGTCCAGCTTCCTCCTCAGCATTGTGAACAGAGAAGCTGCCCAGATGCCTTGCCAAGGGCAAGGTTTTCACTTGTGGCACCGTAAACAGCACAGGGCTGTGATTTCTGGTATGTGACCCTTGGTACTGTGGACCAGAGTGTCTCACCAGCAGCATTAATACATATGACCACGGCTCGGCGCCTGTGGCTCAACGGGCTAAGGTGCCAGCCACGTACACCCGAGCTGGCGGGTTTGAATCCAGCCCCGCCCGCCAAACAACAATGACACCTGCAACCAAAAAATGGCTGGGCATTGTGGCGGGCACCTGTGGTCCCAGCTACTTGGGAGGCGGAGGTAGAAGACTCGCTTGACCCCAGGAATTGGAGGTTGCTGTGAGCTGTGATGCCACAGTACTCAATCCAGGGTGACAGCTTGAGGCTCTGTCTCAAAAAAAAAAAAAAAAATACATATGACAAAAATGTGTGTGTGGGAGGAGGAAGAGGACCAGCTGGCGGTCAGCAAGTCCTCAGTGAGGCCAAACTGCTCCAGTAGCCTGCTGGGACCCAGCAAAGAAGGCCTTTTAAACCCGCACAAGATCAACAGAAGCACCAAGCTTGTTGTGCAGTGGGAGTTTTGAATGCAGTGAAGGTGTGCTCAGGGCGAGTCAAGCAGAGTGGTGACAGCTGACTGGCAGGCTGGGGAGGAGTTGCTGGGCTGCATTCAGCAGCACCCTGCTCTCTCAGACTTGAGAGGGGCCTGCAGAGGGCAGAGCTGCATAGCCAGGGTCCACTCTGCTGGACACTGAGAGGAGGGAGGCCCTTGCACTGGCCAAGGATGGGTGTGGTGCAGGGATCTGGGTGTGTTGCAGGTGCTCAGTTGCTATCGCACTTGGGTACCATTTTATCCCTGTGCCACCCGCATCCACAGCAACCTTTTCATTTCCCTTGGGTCCCTGCTTGTTCTCACGTGCTCTAGGGTACCTGCACACCTGTCTGGCAGAAGAGGGTAGTTGATGAGATCTCAGCTCCAGGTCGTGAGGCCTTTGTGTCACACGTGTCCACACACATTTCTTCACATTCGCAGGGATGTGCTTTGGATACCCTCTGACTGACCTTCAGACCCCTGTCCACTGTGCTCACCTGGTGGTGACCCTCCTCTCCAGCCTGTACCTCCTGGATCAGCTCAGAGGCACTGGCAGGAGCAGGGCAGAGGGGGACAGGCTGCGTGGGCCTCCATGGCCCTGGCTCCTGTTGGGGCCTGCTGGGTCCAGCTTTCATAGCCCCTCCCTGTCCTCTACTGATGGCACCTGTGTCTGTCTCTCTTGGTGTAGCTGACATCTGGGGAAACAGTCCCCTCTGCATGCTCTCCTCAGGTTCCCCGTGAAACCCACCTGTGTCCTGACACAGCCCAGCAGACTCCTGTTGGATCCCAACTGCTGTCTGGTTTCTAGGCCTTTTTTCTTGTATTTTTTTTTTGTTGTTGTTTGTTTGTTTTTTTTCTCCATATAGATGTTTCTGAGGGCTCCAGAGAACAACCATCTGTGTCTGGAAGTGTGTCCCCTTTCTCTGCAGCAGAGTCGAGTTGTCCCTGGGCAGCCGGCCCATCTGCCCTCCTGTCCCCTTGCTGCAGGTGGCAGCACGTGATGTATGACCCTGTTTGCTGGGCTCGGTCTCCCAGTTTCCTGCCACCTTCTGTGGTGTGCGGCCATCTCCTTGCTTGTCTTGGCAGCATCTCTGCACCGGGGGAGACCTGGTGCCAGCTCCTCCCTGGAGCCCTTCAGTCCCTCCTGCTCTGCTGACCAGGCCTCCACCCTGCCTGGGTCCTCCTCAGGCCCTCACCAGCACTGTGGCGTCTCTTCTTGGGAGGGTTTACAGTATGGAGTCTGGATTTTTCCCTAAACAAATCCTTTTCTCTAAAGGATTTAGAGAAAAATTACAAGGAAGGGCAGTGTTCCCACGTGCTCAAGTTCCCCTGCTGTTACCATCTTACATCAGATGGTAATTTGTTGTAATTAATGAGTTGATATGGACATGTTATGAACTTGAATCTGCACTCTGGATCTGCACATCCCTTCAGTTTTCCCTCCTGCCCTTCCTCTGTCCCGTGGTCCCAGGTGACATGTGTCACGTCTCAGGCTCCTCCTTGCCTTGGTGGCCATGGCGGTTCTAAGGAGACCGGTCCTGTGAGCCAGTGCACTGCTCCCTCCCTCGGGGCTGTCAGCCCAGGGAGGGGAGGTGCCCTTCTCAGTCCTGTCAGCGGTCCCCACTGTCCACACGGCCAGTTGCTGCTGGTGTGGAGGTGGCCACCTGGCTGACGGTCCTTCTGGCCTCTGAAGCTCCTCTTTTCCTCCTTCCTTACTGTGTGTGCCCTACGTGAGGGGTTGTGCCCCCTTCCTGAGGGCTGGGCACCTGCAGGTCTGGTTTGCTGTCCTTGTGCAGGGGAAATTGGTCTGTTCTCATACGGGGCCATCTTTTTTTTTTCCTCACTATGTTGCCCTCGGTAGAGTACCATGGTGTCACAGCTCACAGCAACCTCCAGCTCTTGGGCTCAAGCGATTCTCTTGCCTCAGCCTCCCAAGTAGCTGGGACTACAGGCGCCTGCCACAACACCCAGCTATTTTTGGGGGGAGGGAGACAGAGATTCAGTATGTCGCCCTCAGTAGAGTGCTGTACTGTCACACCTCACAGCAACCTCAAATGCTTGGGGTTAAGCAATTCTCTTGTCTCAGCCTCCCAAGTAGCTGGGATTACAGATGCCTGCCACAGTGCCTGGCTATTTTTTTGTTGCAGTTGTCATTGTTTAGCTGGCCTGGGCCGGATTTGCACCCGCCAGCCTCAGGGTATGGGGCTGGTGCCCTACCCACTGAGCTACAGGCGCCGCTACCAGCTCTCGCTCTTGCTCAGGCTGGTCTCGAGCCTGGGAGCTCAGGCAGTCCACCCGCCTTAGGCTCCCTAGTGGTGGGATTACAGGCGTGAGCCACCACACCTGGCCAACATGGGGCCATTCTTAGCTGTCACAGTGATTGAGAGGTGCCACTGACACTTTGCAGGCAGAAGACAGGAGTGCTGGACTCTGTGAAGTGTCCCAAAGATTCCGCTTAGTGCGTACTACGTCCCACAAGGCCTTCCCTATGACTCCGGAGGTGACGGTCCTGGGCCAGCCCCACTTGGCACTGTGTTTCTGTACACTGTGTTTTGTACACCATATGGTAACTGCCACCTGGGGGGACTATCATGCTCAGAACTACCAGAAATTGAAGATTCGCTTTGCCATGGCAATGCTGTGCCTGGTGGGTGTACTGCAGAGGTACTGGGGGTGGGTGTGGCACTCTCAGCTTTGCCGCCACTCTTCCCGGGAGGGACCTGGCAGGTGCTAGGTGGTGTGGTGGCCCCCCGGCAGGCTGCAGTTCTTGTGTTTCTTCTCGATCTTACAGTTAGAGCAAAGTTATGTGTGTAGATAAGTTTTCTTGCTTTCGCTTGAGAACTGTGTCAAATGTTGGTAAATGTTTTGAGACAAGGGCGTAGGTCCAATAGAGGTGAGAACCTTTGTAGCCTTCGGCGCTGTGCAGGTGCAGCTCCCCTCCCTGCCACCTGCCCCACGCCGCTCCTTTTTTTGGAGACAGCGCCTCACTATGTCCCCCTCAGTAGAGTGCCTACCGTGGCATCACAGCTCACAACAGCTTCCCGAGTAGCTGGGTCGACTGGTGCCTGCCACAGTGCCGCTGGCCCGCCCCCCTTCTAGGCACACTGGTTCTGTCCTCTGCCTTGCCCTTCACTTTGAGTCTTTGCTTTCACAGATGAGGAAAAGCAGTTACATTTAGCAAGAACAGCTTTTACTGTGTTCTTTAACTGAGTTAAAGAATATTTTTGTCACCTTATTTATGAGCTTACTCTTTTTGGAAGCAGTGAAAGTTCTTTAAAAGCTGAAACAATTTTTCTAGTCTTTGGGATGTCTTGAGGCCCTGGCTTAGTGGCCAGATATGCGTCTTAACATTGTTTTTATGGGGAATGAAAGAGGTAATTCTATAATTAACTACAAATATCTCTATATCCTCACAGAAAATATTATAATTATTGGGTAATCTGTCTGATAATTTCTTATGTTTATCTGCAGAGTTAAACTAAACGATGATATGAGGCTCGGTGCCGTAGCTCAGTGGGTAGGGCACCAGCCATATACACTGAGTCAGGCCAGTTGGAGCCTGGTCCGGTCCTGCTAGACAAAAAGGACAACTCCAACAAAAAAACAGCCGGGTGTTGTGGCAGATGCCTGTAGTCCCAGCTACTTGGGAGGCTGAAGCAAGAGAGTTTGAGCCCTAGAGTTTGAGGTTGCTGTGAGCTATGATACCACAGCACTCTTAATGAGGGCAACAGAAGTGAGACTGTCTCAAAAAAAAAGATATGAGTGGCCAGACCTCCTCTAAAGTCAGTTGTAGTCTGTATGTCATATCTAATTGTTAGCCCTTCATTACAAAGGCCTGACGTCTTGAGTGACCCCTCCCTTGGTGACCAGTGGACTGTCAGATGTCCCCCAGGCTCCTGGGTAGTTGGTTGGCCTTGGTGAGTGTTCAGCGTTGGAGCATTCCAACTTGCCCAGGCAATTTCACAGTGACAGGTTTCCCTGGACTTTGGAATCCAGTGGGATGGATTCCACTGGTCCCTGTTTAGCTGTACACAGCCCCACCCCCCAACTCTCTGTCATCCACGTCTGGAGAGCTTTCTGACTGTTTGTGGCAGAGACGGGACAAGCCTACTTCTTAGCTTCCAGACTGTCTGGACAAATTCTGTAGGGCAGTCCCCTTCCAGAAGAGGTCCCTTCTGTGGGATAGATGTGGATCTCTGTCTGGTCCGTATGGCCTCAGTGTACCTGCAGCTGCATTCTCCTCTGTGACTTCACAGAGATAACTTGACTCCAGCAGTCTCTTGGAAGAGCAGCTTGTATTGTATCTAGCTCACTGAAGTAAGATTTTAGCAGAGGGTGGAGGCGGATGCTCAAAGGCGTGGCCTGGGCGGCTGGGGGCCCTACACAGGGAGCCCGCCTGCCCTGCCCTGCTTGCCTCCTTGCAGACTTCTACCCACGTCCTCTTGCCAGCTGTGAATATTTGCTGATGAAGACTCTTTTTCTTCAGTTAGAACTGGAGAATGAGTTTAGAAGGGGGATTTAGAGGTGATTAATGTAATTCCTGGAATTGTGAAGACAGATACTGAGCTGAGCATTTCATCCTGGCTCTCCTTGGAAAGTCCTAGTGGGGTCTTGCCATCCCATGGGCGTCTGAGGGTCTTTGACCTTGGGCACCTGACAGAGAGCTGTTTCCATTAAAACCTGCGTTTGGCTCTGCACCTTTGTCTGAACTGGCTAAGGCGTCAGCCACGTACACCTGAGCTGGCGGGTTCGAATCCAGCCCAGGCGGCCAAACAACAATGATGGCTGCAACCAAAAAATGGCCAGGCATTGTGGTGGGCGCTTGTGGTCCCAGCTACTTGGGAGGCGGAGGCAGGAGACTCGCTTGAGCCCAGGAATTGGAGGTTGCTTTGAGCTTTGATGCCATGGCACTCTATCCAGGGTGACAGCTTGAGGCTCTGTCTCAAAACAACAACAACAAAAAAACCAATGTATTTCCATTAAAACCTGGATGTTCCTGTATCCAGGTGTGCCTCAGGGATTGGAGAGCTCTCCTAAACCCACAGACAAGACTCTCCGGAGGAAATTCTGTAGTTTTCCTCACTGGTATTCTATCATTGACAAATTTTTACTCAAGAGATTCTGCCCAGTTCTGCTTCCACCTGGCAAGCAAATGTCCCGTCCCAACACACCCAGGACGTGCACAGCCGGACACAGGGAGGTGGACGTGCACAGGAGGTGGACTAGTGCACAGGGAGGTGGACGTGCACAGGAGGTGGACTAGTGCACAGCCGGGCACAGGGAGGTGGACCAGCGTTGTCCTCTCCGTTGTTACAAGCAACCTTTGGACCTTGTTACACTTACTTTGGGGTCATATCGCTGGCCCTGACCAAAGTGAGGACAGGCTTCTGTTGAAAGCCTGTTGGCCATAATGGTAAAGTTATTGATAGATAAAGGTTTTGGTAGATTCCAATTTCAGCTCTCGCACGTCCATGTGATGCACAGTTAATTTTGTCTTTTAGTCTTTGTTTTTAGAGATAGGCTCTCACTCTGTTGCCTAGGCTGGCATGTAGCATGTGATCATAGCTCACTGCAGCCTCAAATTCCAGGGGTTCTTCCTGCCTCAGCCTCTCCAGTCTCCAGTAGAAGGGATGACTGACAACTGCTACCATGCCCAGGTAATTCAACCAGGTTCTTTTTTTTTTTTTTTTTTTTTTTTTTTAGAGACAGGGTCTTGCTGTGTTGTCCAGTCTGGCCTTGAGTGATCCTCTTGCCTCAGTCTCTTGAGCACAGGTTACTTTTTAGATTTTTTTCTCATTTATAGTTAGTATACCTATAAAAGAAGATTGTTCCTCCCTCATATTTAATAAAGTTGAAACCTGAAAACTTATTTTTATTTGGAGTTCTTCATTTTTTGGAGGTGGTTACTTTTTTTTTTTTTTTTTAAAGAGACGGGGTCTCACTATGTTGATGCCCAGGCTGGAGTGCAGTGGCTCTTCACGGGTGCGATCCCACTACTGATCACCACAGGAGTTTTGACCTGCTCCATTTCCGACCTGGGCTGGTTCACCCCTCCTTAGGCAACCTGGTGGCCCCTCGCTCCCAGGAGGTCACCATATTGATGCTGAACTTAGTGCGGACACCTAATTGGCATAGTGCACTACAGCCCAGAACTCCTGGACTGAAGTGATCCTCCTGTCTCAGCCTCCCGAGTAGCTGGGACTACAGGCATGCCCCACTGTGTCCAGCGGTTGCATTTTTTTGTTTGTTTGTTTGTTTTTTGAGACAGTCTCACTTTGTCACCTTGGGTAGAGTGCTATGGCATCATCGCTCAAACTCCTGGGTTCAAGTGATCCTTCTACCTCAGCCTCCCAAACAGCTGGGACTGCAGATGCCTGCCACAATGCCTGGCTATTTTTTAGAGACAAGATCTCACTCTTGCTCAGGCTGATCTTGGGTCTTAAACTCAAGCAATCCACCTGTGTTGGCCCCCAGCGTTTTGGGATTACAGGCGTGAGCCACTGAGCCCAGCTCAAGGTGGTTGCTTTTTCTTTTCTTTTTTTGTTTTTGTTTTCTTTGTTTGTTTGTTTTTTCCTCCCCTCAGATTTACTCTCTAAGGTGAAGGTGGTTGCTTTTAAAGCTTATCATTTTACCAATGGCTTGAGCTAGCTTACTTCCAGGATGATTCTGGATCAGATGGGAACGTGCTGGAGGCCTCCCTCTCTGTAGCCTCGTGCAGCCTCTTCTGGGAGCCTGGCTCTGTGTGTCCCGTGCAGGCGAGGTTCCTGGCCACCGGCCTGCCTCAGTGAACCACCTCTCTGCACCGAATGAGTGTGAGTCTCTTGTGCAAGGTTTCATTAATGAATAAGTTTCAGATCCAAAAATCACAAAATACTTTTTCTAGAATACCAGAACTCTAAGAAAAACCCCTCGGTCTCTCCAGAGCTGTCCTATAATATAGAGCTCTCAGTACTCACTCAGCAGGCCTGTAGGTGCAGAAAGCAATATCAGGTCGGAAGTTCAAGTCAGACAGGCGTCACATGAAGGACATGTGCTAGACGAATGTTATAATGTAGGGCATATTAATCTATGAATTATTCTATGACATTTTGCTTCTTATCTCTTATATTGTTTATCTTAGAAGTGCAGAGAATGACTAGATAGTATTTGTTATATTTTAGAAGGTTGATGTTTAACATTTGGGAGTTCTTTTTTTTTTTTTTTTTTTTTTTGCAATTTGGCTGGGGCTGGGTTTGAACCCGCCACCCTCAGTATATGGGGCTGGCGCCTTACCGACTGAGCCACAGGTGCCGCCCAACATTTGGGAGTTCTTTACGTTTAAAAAGGAAAATGTGCATAGCACGATTTGTGAATTACATGATGGCTGGCCTCACTGGGCCTCAGCTTCCTTCTTGTGGGGCCAGAGTCCTCACCTTAGAGGTGGTTGTGAGGACTTGCCAAGGTCCTTCCGAGAAGCCCTGGCTTGATAACCGTGACCCAATAAGTGCAAGCTGTGGTGAGATCGTGCAGACTCCAGACCCTCCCTTCCTGTTCAGCACTCAGCGAGCACTGGCTGTCTGTTCTCCACTGACCATCTTCCCCGGCTGACCCAAAGCTCTAGTTCCTTTGTGGAAGTCACTTCCCCTCGCTCTGCCTATCTCCCCAGGGTTCAAATGGAGATGACACGGTGCCTGTGATGGGCCTGCTGGCCGGTCCAGCGATGCTGGGCAAGGCTTATCCTGGTGCCCATGTCAGATGCCTGGATAGGGTAATAGGACCGATGGGCAGCTCCTATGGGAGAGATTAGCTCGGCAGACGATCCCTTTCAGAGGCCACTGAGGCCTGAACCGGAGGAGCAGACAGGGTTGGGTGGGGATGTCAGGTGGTGACTGTGGATAGTGGAGCTGGGCTGCAAGTGGGGACGGGGGGCAGGAGCAGGAAGGTGCTGGCAGCCAGATTGAGGGCATGAGGAACTCAGTGGGGAGATGCCAGGGACCTTCACTGACCACTGGCCCAGGGCAGCCAGTCAGAGGGGACAAATGTCTGTCTCTTTTCTCTGTCCCCATGGTTTCTTTTTTCTGTTTTTTTTTTTTTTTTGAGACAGAGCTAAAGCTGTCACCCTGCATAGAGTGCCATGGCATCACAGCTCACAGCAACCTCCAATTCCTGGGCTCAAGCGAGTCTCTTGCCTCCGCCTCCCAAG
>CAUYON010164751.1:0-14471 GCA_963573935.1 Arctocebus calabarensis | reverse complement strand
GAGTCTGTTGTTATTTCATCTTTATCATTTCTGATTGATGGGATTAGAGATTTTACTCTTTTTTTCCTGATTAGGTTAGCTAGGGGTTTATCTATTTTATTGACCTTTTCAAAAAACCAACTTTTTAATTTATTGATCTGTTATATAATTCGTTTATTTTCAATTTCATTTAACTCTGCTCTAATTTTGGTTATCTCTTTTCTTCTGTTGGGTTTGGGATTGGAGTGTTCTTCCTTTTCCAATTGTTTAAGATGTCCCATTAGGTTGTTAACTTCCTCTAAGGGTCAGGAGAAAATTTCTAAATATGGATCAAAAATGTTTTCATATAGTAAATGAGAAAATATCATGAATGGTACGTCAATCAGGTTGATAAAAATATCTCAGATTCCATGTGAAGCCCTCGCACTGTACCCCATGACTGAACTCATGAATGTACACAGCTATGATTCAATAAAAAAAAAAAGGAAAATGAAAAAGAAAATGAAAGAAGAGTAAGAAGTGGGAGAAATTATAAGAAGAGATGAAAAGAGTATGAAAAAATTCTCAAGACTTTCAGGGAAAGATCTGTTCCCACCACATTATTTGTGAGCGTGAAACACATAAATCAACCTAAAAATCTCAAAAAAGAGGAATAACCAAATAGGTATTGATTTAATCTCCAAATAGAAAATTATACAGCCATTAAAAAAGGAAATTTCAAAAATAGCAAAAACAATATGGACTTTTTATATAATAATGCTAAATGACAGAAATATGAAAACTCTGTTTATGATTTGATACCAAATCTGGAAAAATTACATTACATTCATATATATAGCAATATCTCTATTTATTTACATGAATATACTGAAAGAAACTTGGAGAGAAATATATGTAAATATCAACTGTGTTTTTCCTATTAAATTCTGGGACACTACTAATTAATGTTTCTTCATTATATATATATGTACATATATGCAGTTTTGATATGTTTTAATAACAAAAGTTTTGTAATAAAAAAATTTACAGAGCGAATACTATTGGCATAATTTTCCTTTAAGATTTTAAGGTTAATTAAACCCGCTTTCTGAGATCTGGGATTGTACCCAGAATGTTCTTTAAAATCAGATGTGATTCATGTGTTGGGCCCATTCAGGCAGGTGCAGGGTGGTTGGAGGGGACGACAGGGTGGTGGCTCACACCGTGTAGAGGTGAACATTCGCCAAGTGTCTCAGACAGACAAGGACCCACATGAGACTGTGGGAAAGTAACAAAAAGATGATGAAAATCCACCTCCTAGAAACACACTTGTGCCTGAAGATCTGTGTCCAGACCATGAACACACTTGAACTCACCAGATGAGTGTCCCATGGACACTGGACCATGTTGTGCCTGGCTCTGGGTCTGTCCACCTCTGCAGGAGACGGTATGATGACCCTTCCCTCTCCATGGTCCTGACTCCAGTCACCAGGCTTGTGTCTCAGATGAAAGCCCCATGATGGTATCCTGTCTATACGAATACACTTACACAAATCTTGATCTTAGCCATAGATGAACTTTAAAAAAGATCTTCAGCAAAACAATGAGTTGTAGAATCCCAGGGCAGCAGGGAAAGTCCTCCCAACCCTGTGTTTACAGAGCAGGCCTCTGCTCCCGGCTGCTGTGCACCAGGGTGCCCGTTAATGCCACAAAGCCCGCCCGATGTCCTGGCCACAAGGCAGATGGTTCTGCAGCCAATAAGGCAGGGCCCACAGGGTGAAAGGTGCACGGTGATTGGTGGTTTTAGGAGATCATGTCTGATCATAGTAGCAACTTGATTTCTTGTTTTAACATAGTGCTTCCTTACAGAACTTATTCTGGAAGTCCATCTGCACTGAGGGTCTTCTAATTATTGCCACTTATGATTATTTCATGCCCAACAATAATGCAAAACAAGGAGCTGAAGATGCAATAGAAAATGTGTGGGCAGAGTGGCGTGGCACCTGGGGCATCCTGGGGTGAGTCACTCGGCCCCTCCCCGAGTCTTAGAAGGGCTTAAAATCACAGACGTCATTTACTATGATGACATCAAACTTATTTTTCTTTTTCAGGAATGTAATGCAGGCACACAACTATGGCATAGCAGTGACCTCGGTAGGGGTCGTGCACACAGGCGCACTCACTGGCTCATGAGCAACACGCTGGTACTTCCTATTTTCATTTGAATAATTTTTAAATGCTGGTTGCGGTCAACTAAAGTTATGTCACATCTGTGTTCTGGCATATACGTCCCAAGGTACGTGAGTGAGGCAGAAAGAGCGCTAAGCTGTAGGCAGGACATTCTGCGTGCTTTCTGCCACCCTGAGCAGATGTTCCTCTGGAAGTCCTGAAACGCCACGGACATTTGCTGCCCCTGGACTGTCCTGTACGGCCTGGAGAGCAGCCCCCTGGTGCTGCCAGAGCACAGGACCCGATCTTTCTGCTTCACTTCCCTGCCAGGTGCGAGGAGATGAGGTGTCATTTCAAGGGCAGGCGGCCTTCTCAGTCCCGGGGTCACATGCTGCCTCTCCAGCCTTTAAGGGAAATCTTCCTCGCACACCTAGAATGAGGTTCTCCCTTGGATGCGACTGGCCCAGACTGGCCCCTAAGTCAGGCTGAGGTGTCCTGGAGGCTGGGAAGCCCCACATCTTATTCTGTTAGCTTCTGGGGTAGCCTGAGAAGGAGAGGGTGTGGTTTGGGTGGGATTGGGTGGGCACAGGCAGAGACGGGAGGAGAAATTGGCCATCATTCTGCTAACCAGTCCCTTACTGTCTCGGGTTCCTCGTGGCTGGGAAGAGTAGGAACTCTTGGGAGAGTTCATGTCCGCCCTGAGCCTGCCTCCATCCGGGAGTCTAGCCAGGCTCCCTTCAGATGTGCCTGGAGCAAGAAGGCGCAGTATTACAAACTCGGCTCATGGCAGAGCCCTGGAGGCCCAGGTCAGGCAGCAGGAGCCCTGTAGGGGCTCAGCACACAGCCCACTGTCCTAGGGCCCCGTGTTTGCTCCTGTTAACACAGCCGCTCTCCCTCCTCCCCACTGTAGATCCAGGGTGGGAGAGCCCCTCTCCTATCACAATGGAGGAGCCACCGTCTAAGTCCAGGCCCTGCCTCCCTCTGGGGTCCCTTGTCCCTCTGTCCCTTTACAGACTTGGCCTTTTCCTGAGTGGCCTTTCTTTTCAGCCTTATGTGGGTTATTTATTTTTTTGCTCCTCTCGGGATCATCTCCCACAGGACATGAACATGCTCTCACCTCTCCCTTCTGAAACCCTCCAGCAAAGCAGGCTCCCTGGGTCATATGTCCCCTTTCAACCATCTCTTCACTGCAAGCATCCCAGGCCCCAGTGCCCTCGTCCTCTGCCGAGCTCCTCCTGTCCCACGGGGCTCCCTGACACCCATTCTCGCACCTGGGAGGTGTGAGGCCCCCGGGACCCACTCAGCTCCTACGAGGCTTCAGCACACTTGTCTCTTTTGCAGTTGGAAAGCACAATTCAACCTCATCCTCTGGAATTCAGCACGTTCCAGTTGCCCTTCTCTGCCCTGGCTGTCTCCTGTCACCTCCAGGGGCCCCTCCTGCCCTCTCACTCTGCATGGTGCATGGGTCATCTCAGCTCTGGGTCCTCTCCCCCAAGTGACCTCACCCACAGAGACATCTCTAAGCAGCACCTGTGTGCAGGTGACCCCAGACACAGACCCTGCAGCCCTGACCTCCCTAGCGGCCCTGTGCACCTGAACATAGCTCCACGTTGGGGACCTGACGGACAGCCCAAGCCCAGAAATCCCAAGGGGATCCTGGCCCTCCTCCCCTGTAAATGGACAGGGCTGCCGCCCCCTAGGCCTGCCCACGCCCTCCTCCCCTGTAAATGGACAGGACTCCCACTTCCAGGAGCTCAGACTGAAAACCTGGGCCTGCCGTCCCTCCGTCCCTTTCCCTCCCAGGGCCATCCAGCAGTGGGGCCTGTAGGCACTGCCCCAGTGTCCCTGTACATTTGCTCAGCCACGCTGAGCCAGACCCCCACCTGCTCTCCCCTGGGTGATGAGAAAAGCCATGTAGCCTCCTATTCTCCTCACTCCTGGATGGGAAAGGCAACCCTGGAGCTTTCACAAGTACAAATTGTATCACTTTCCTGCCATGATTATGAGCTCCTAATGCTGGCTGCCCCTCCCCCAAAATAAAATGAACCCCCCCCCACCACACACACAGGTTTGCAAAAAAGAGCATGAAATATTCACTTCACAGATGAGAGAAAAACCAACCCTTTACTGAAAGGACCTGCAGGAGCCACGATACAGTCTCCCACACAATAAGGACAAGTTAGTGTGGAGCGAACATCTGTGCCTCTCCCAGATTCCTACGCTGAGACAACATGATGAGGTGTCTGGTGGGGGCTCTGTGGGGAGGCCCAGCAAGTGCACCAGTCCCAGATACCCCGGAAGCTGGACCCTGGACACCCCATCCCCCAGAACTGTGAGTAATGAGCACAGCGGTGCAGGTGCCATGGGGACTCTGTGGGTGAAACGGGACAGGGCCTGGGCCTCACGAATATAAATGGAGCTTCCTGGGGAGGCAGACGAGGACGTGGTGAGCATGCTCGCATGCGAGGGCTGGTGAGGAGCCTGGGGGTGAGCTTTCGGGGAGGGGGGGGGGTGCTGAGCTGGGGCGGGGCCTTGGGTAGAGTTCCATTCTGTTTCCAGGTAGAGGGTCAGTCTGTGGCACCCCCACTCAACCGTGGATTGAATGTGGAGGCCCAGGAGGGGTGTGAGCTGGGCTGAACCATCCTCTTAGCCAAGGCTGTGGCTGTCTGGGGCAGATGTCCAGCCCCTGCCGAGAGAAGGCCTTCAGGCCATCTGGTAGGCACCACTGTGCCCACCCAGAGCCCAGGCAGCTGACTCCAGGGCCTCGGTCTTAACCCCTCCCCTGCCCACATAGACTCCATTTAGGTCACTTGTAGGAGAACAGACAGGGTCTGGAGCTTCCCCAAGCGCGCGGCACTCCGACACAGGCGCCGTGGGCAGGACACTGTGTGTGGCTCTCGGAACTGAGCTCAGGCTGATCTGGGCATCTGGCTAATAGAGCTATAACTCTTTTTTCCAGAACTTCCCAGCTGGCACTCATGCCTTCTTGCATTATTAACAGAAACAACTCGACTCTTTTTTTCCCCGGGAATTGTAAGGATTAATAAGGAGAGTTGAAAGGTGCAACGGGGCAGAGCAGCTTCGCAGGAGGAAAATGAGGCCTTCTGCCACAGAGATGGATTTGAGCTTCCCGTGGACATGCCCAGGGCTGTTTCTGTCTGGCTTTCATGGTGACTTATGTTATCTGGATCCTGGGAAGGAAAGAAGATGACACAGAGGTTAAAAGGAGTGAAGGGAAAAAATTGATTTTTCAATCAAAAATGTCATTGTTGCATTGATAACAGTCTGCTTTAAGATCAGAAGACTTCATGTATTTGTGTCCACTGTAGAATTTGTTCAGTTTTCTTTTTGCTAATGAAAAGATGATTATTAATAGCCAGCTAAACACATTTTTATGAAACTAGGTTCTCTGTAGCTATGAGCAGATCATTGCTGCAGTCCATTATCATAGCTTTGGCATAAACAAAGCTTAAATGAAATGGAAAGCTCTAGCTAGGAAGAAGCCTGGAACATAAGGCAGATAATTAAGGCATCGGTGAGTTATTAAGAGCCCCCATTTGCCCCAAGTCCTGCTGCTTTTGTCCCCAGGAGGGCAGAGGGAGCTTTCTTGCAGCTCCCAGGTCTGACGGCTGTTCCCTCCCTTGAGAAGGTGGGATGGTCAATCTGAACTGAACTGCTGGATAATGAGTGGCAATTCTGGGATTTATATGTTGGGATTCAAGGCGGGGTGGTATGGCAGGAAGAGTAGAGGGTATGTTTCCAAGGTAAGAATTTTGTTTTTATTTGGAATATTTGGGGGGAACATGATAGAGATTTGAGGCCTGAGGATCCGGGCTTCCACCCCCCTGTCCTGCAGGTGCACACTCCCAGTTTCGGAGGGTTTTTTGTGCATGTGGGCTGCTGGCTCAGAGAGCGGCATGTTGTGCAGGCACCACCCTTTCTGCCCCGGGGCTCCCGGCACTGGGAGCAGCAGGGCAGGGTCTTTGAGAAGCTTCATCAGGTCTGACAGGTTGAAACGAACAAAAGTATTATCAGTCACAATGAAAGGTAAGACCGGACGTGGCAGCGCCGGACACATGGGGAGCAGTCAGAAGTCAGGAGCTGTCTTTAGAGCCCTGCAGGCTGGACCCGCTCCTCCCTCTTGAAGGCTCATGCGGACAGACCAGGGCTGGGTGTTACAGCCATTTCTCTCGCTTCCTGGTTCCTAAGCACGTCCTCGATGGGATCGTTTCCATGACAGTGCTAAGAACATCCACGCTCGAAATTCTTGTTTCTCTCTCAACATGGTAGACAACTCTTCATTTTTGCTCTGAAATGTTGCATTAGCAATGTCAAAAGTAGGCCTATGTTGTTTCTGATAAAGATTATCCTTTGAAAATATTTTCATTCCAAATCTAGCATTCTGAATCTGCTGCTGCATTTGTCAGAACCACAGTTCCTGGCTTGCATCTTGCCCCTTCCTGGGGAGACTGAGTCCCCGTCCTGGTGGCCTGGGCTGTGTTTCATCCCCAGAGTGTGGCACTTGTGGGCACCTGCCGCTCCCCACAGGAGGGGTGGGAGTGTGAGTCCCAGGGACTCTTCATCATGAGGGATTCATCCAGAGCTGGGAGAACCAGAAAGGGGCAAGGTTTTCTGAGAATCTTTGTCTAGTATGTCAGATTGAAATGATCATAAATATTATCAGTCACAATGAAAAGTAAGACCGTGAACTTGGCCTCTGCTTACCTGCAGCACATTGAGCACAGTGTCCTTGTCCACAGCACACATGGTCCCCCCCTAAAACTGGCCTGGGTGTTTACCATAAAGGACCAAAGGTGAATAAGCCACACGTCCAAAGCCAGGAGCACGGGACACAGAGCCAATGCCCATAGCCAGGTCTAATGTTGCTACAGGGACTAGAAGTTTGGAGCAAAAAAGGAAACAGATCAGGTAGGACGGATTCATTCAACACTTGTTCAAGCTCTTTCACCTGCCTGGGGCTGGGCTGTGACAGGAGGGAAGTTGGAACCGAGCCGGACTCCTCCCCGAGGCCTCCCTCCCACACACTCTCCCTTCAAACACATTCAGAGCCGCAACACTTCTCCCAACCTCGCCTTCTCCCACCCGCACTAGTCAGAGGCAGCACCCTCAGTCTTCTGAGGGCCCCATCGCCCTCCACACTGCAGCCTGGCCCACATGCTCAAAGACGAATCAGACCCTTTCCCTCTGCTGCAGCCTGGGCTGACCCCCACTTGTTCGAGAGGCCCTGATAGCTGGGTCCTGATGTTCCGTCTCAGTCACGGGACCTGCACATGTTCCCTGCACCCCCCAAGCTTGCTTTCCTCCCAGGACACTCTCCTCTGGGTGTCCTGCTGGCAATGACCCTGCTTCCAAGGGTCTGCTTCCAAGACTCCTAGCCAGAAGGCCTTCCCTGAGCCACACCGCCCCTGCCCTAGCCCCCAACAGCTGTGCTCTGTGCCCCAACCGGCTACATTTTCTCCAGTAATCCGATCACTTGTTGCAGGTTTATTTGTCTTTATTCCAAAGGACTGTGAGCCCCTGGAAGGCAGAGTCTGATTGCTGGTTGTGGTGTCTGCCCTCCTCTTCCCATACTGTCTATTCACTCCCCATGCCATTTGCTGAAGGCCCCGCACCCAATCGGCTGCACAGAGGAGGTGGGGCATTTGCTCCAGCAGTGTGACTTTCCTTTCATCCTAGGTTCTCCAGGAGAGTTCGCTACCCTTCTGTTTAGAGTTGGCTGAAGCTTTATGGGTGCAGCCTATGGTGAATTTTGAGGCCAAGGGAAAGCAGTTCTCAAGGGATTCACAGAAAACTGAGCCTGTGCAGGAGAGGAGCCCACAGCCCAACAGAGACACCCAAGTTCCCAAGGATGGGAGCGAGTGCATGTGAACTTCTCTGTAGGGTGCTATGCAGACCCCAGAATTCTGTCCCATGGATCAGGGAAAACGTACCATGAATAGCCTTTCCCTGAAAAGCCTGGGCAGCACACGTGCTGGGCGCTGGCTTTGAGGGACGTGGCTTCTGGGATACCCCTCCCATGTGCCTGGAACGTGTATACCGATGTTGGAGAGTCATGTCACTACAGTGGGGTGTTTGAGTCCCCTCAAACAGCATGTGTTGAAACCCTCATCCCCAAGGCGATGGTGCTGGGAGATGGGGCCTTTGTGTCCAGAAGACAGAACCCTCATAACGGGGGTTGGTGTCCTAGTGACAGAGGCCCCAGAGAGCTGGCTTGTCCCTTCCCCCAAGTGAGGACACATTGAGAAGGCACCATCTAGGAACCAGAAAGTGAACTCTCACCAAACACCAAGTAAGCCAGGGCCATCCATATCTTGGAATTTCCAACCTCCAGAGCTACGAAAAACAAATCCCCATTGTTTGGAAGTCACCCAGCTGGTGGGATTTTCCTATAGCAGCCCCAACAGACCAAAATCCTGTCTAAGGCATGTAATATTTGCATAACCTAAGGATTTGAAAAGACCTGGTGTGAACTCTGGACTGTGAATGGCAACAGCTGGTGAAGTGGATGGACAGTACCGAACGTGCCGGGGTAGGTTGTGGACAGGGGAGGCTGGGTGTTTGCAGGGAGGATGGGGTGTAGGAGAGCTGTGCACCTCCTGCTCAATTTGCAGGACCTAAAACCGCTCTAAAAACAAATTCTATGACAATATTAACGACACCACTCGTTCTGAAAGGACCACTTCCCCGAGCCCCAGCCTTAATCCAACGTCCTTACCGGGTCTCCTTCTTTGCCACACTGGCTGTCCCCTGTTAGATTTGCTCTCAGCTATTGAACTTCAAATCTTTCCATCACGTGTCAAAATAAATACAGCCTCTCTGTTATAGAATGCCTTTATCATTCCTCATTGCCCGGAGACTTCAGAGCAGCCCATACCTTTAGTCTCCACAAGAAAAAAGGAGGCTGTGATCTCCATATTGCCACGCTTTTATTTACCTTATCTGTAATATAATTAATAGATGACTGGGAGCAGATCAAGGTGCTTTCAAAGAGAATGAGACAGCTTCATATGAAACTTGCTCTTTTGAATCAGTCCAGGGCTCTATCAAAGTCTGTGTGATAATTTCATGTAAATCCTGGTGTTCCGAATCTGTATCTTTTAACCTGTACGTACCATTTTTAACACACTACATTTCAAAGACTTCGAAGGCTGGTCTAATTTGTATTACAGAATTACATTATAATCGGCAAGCAGCACATCTTACTGATTGATTAAAGTTAATATGGAAGCTCATTATAAAGGCCATCACAGTAGTCTCATAGTCTCTCAAAAGAGCGATTATGGGGAAAACTCACATTCTCAATTTAAAATCTTCTGGTCCCATATGGTTCCATGCCACCCTGCGTATTTGCACTGAAAATTGCCTTTCTGCAGGATTCGGGGCCTTGGAAGCATCCTTCATGCCCTGCCACAGCATCCACGGTCTGGGGTGGTCACCACTGGACCTCCAGTATATATATGTTTGGGCAACTGACATGGTTTTACAAACTGATTTCCTAAGTGTCACCATTTCTGTCACTGGCACATCCCACGGGTTTTCCTGATCATTTATTCACTACGGTCGCTGTGTTCACTGCCATGGAGGAGTACCGGATGAGGCCTTCATCCTGACGCTGGGATGTGGTGTTGTAATTGGAGAGAGGATTGACACAGTCATGAAGGGGAGGCGTACAGTGTCCATACACTACACTACAGACACAGTCTCATATAACGTATTTCTAGAATGTATCCATTTTATATGACCACAATTTTATACTCAGTGACCAGCGGCTCCTGTGTCCCCCCAGCCTGGCCCAAGCAGCCACCACTGCCCTCTCTGCCTGGGTTGGTCTTTGAATATCTGTGTCAGTGGGATTGCACAGCCTGTGTCCTTCTGGGGCTGGTTTGCTTCACGTCGTGCAATGTCCTCTGTGCTGTCCCTTCCCTGTGTCACGGATGGCAGGTTTCCTCTCTTACAAGGCCGAGTAGCACCCTGTACCTTCCACGCTTTCTTCAACCTCTCACTCCTGGGTACGGATGTAGTTTGCCTGCATCTGGGTTCTTCCTAACCAAAAAATAAAGTCACTGAATAAATTAAAATAATAAAAAACAAGATCTCGCTGTAAGCTGAGTATAAGAGATTTATTTTTGATTTAGAGACACTCATAATCATATTTGGGTTATGGTAATTTCCATAACCCAAATATGAAAGAATGCAAAAGATATTTTTATTTTTATTTTTTTTGTAGGAAAGGTCTTTATTGGCGGGGGAAGCTGCAGAGCAGCATTAAGGAGGAGGGGAGGGAGAGAGAGAAATGAGGGAGGAGAGGAGAGGAGAGACAGAGAGAGAGAGAGAGACATTGGGGAAGAGGGGCGAGAGAGAGGAGAGAAGAGACACACACGGGGGTGGGAGAGAAAAGAGAGAGCGCAAAAGATATTTTATGACCAAAAAACATCAGGGTGCCTATATTTAAATTCGACAGAATATCAATTCAGGATACAACTACCATATGATCCAGCAACCTCACTCCTTGTACTTATCCAAAGCTCCCTTGACTCATAAGAACACCGTGCTTGCCTTTGGGGCTCAACTTAAATCCAGGATGATCTCATTTGGAGATCTTTACATTAATTACACCTATGAAAGCCTTTTTCCAAATAAGGTCATGTTCACAGGTTTCAAAAGTGGGATGAGGACCTCTCTTTGGGGGATGGTATTCAGCCAGCTGCCCTTGACAATCTGGGTAGGTGTGCTGCTCTGAGGTCACTGGGTTGTGGTGGTGCCTGCCAGGTCTTCGTCCTCGCTGGACTCCAGCAGAAGTTCTCAGGCTGGCGGACAGTGCCATTAGCACCGGTGCTGCCACTGCCCCTGCCTCATCCAGCTCCTGGGTGCCTGGCGCAGGAGCATCTCGCCCCTGTGGGAAGGGGACGTGTGGGAGTCCGGACGTCCAGCCAGGTGCAGGGAGTAAGGGGACTGGGTGCTCAGGACTTTGACTCTTGTCCAGGGCCCTCCTTGGGTTCTGGGAGGGCATTTCCTGCTGGTTTAGGGACAGAGTGGGGCCCCACTTCTCTCCTTTGCTGGACACCAGGTCCTCAGCAGACATCTGGGGGCTCCTCTGTGCTCTCCAGAGAAGGGCACTGGCTCCCCACAAGGTCCCAGTGTCAAAGACTGATAACAGGAAGAAGCAGGAGGAACAGAGAGGGAGCAGGGTCTGGGGCCTGCATGGGTGTGGGCTGCACCTGCCGCTGGCTGCAGCCTTCCTGCTCAAGTCAGGAACGGGACTTGCCCCTCTTGGGCACCTGTGCTGAGGCCTTGATGGAGATGACATGGGGACAGGAGAAGACCACCTGGAAATTGAAAGGTCACTTGGCCCGTCTTGTCCAGGGGTCTGAGAGAAAAGGATCTGCTTCCGGGGTCCATGGGACAGAGGGCTGGCTCATGGCTCTTGGGGGGCCATGGGAAAGGGGTCCACTCTTGGCTCTTGGGGGGCATGGGAATGAAGATCCACTCTCGGGGGGGCCTGGGGGTGTGGCTCTCATTTGGGTTTCCTCCCTCCCCCCATCTTGCCACTTTCCTTCCAAACTGCGGTTGGAGGTGAGGAGCCAACTCTGAAGTCTCTACCTGGCCAGTGACAGTCATGGGAGGGATTAGAACCAACGAGGAAGGGATTTGACCAAATTGCTCTTCACATGTTGCTTTTAAGTGGTAACTTGAGAATCACGGCTGACTGCAGTGGGCAGAGGTGAGGATCCTGCCCCTTCTCCTTGGAGAGCCGTCCCCTCTGGGCTCCCTCCTACGGACTCTGTTGCCAGGACATGCCCCAGACCTGGTCAGAGCCCCTCCCTGGGATCAGGGCCCTGCTCAGGGGCCTCTGTGGCTATCTCCACAGAGCTCCTGCCAGCAGCGTGGCAGAGTGTGGAAGGAAACATGCTACACTTTCAAATCGCTGACCACGTGTCCATGGCTGTTGTGGACCTGGAGACCTTGGTTGCTGAGCAAGGGTCCTTCCTACTGACCCCGTTCATGGGAATAGCCAAGCCACCCTAGCTCTTGCAGATATTAAGCCCATGTCACCCTCATCATGCCTCACTTGCCTCTGTTTGTGGCAGGAGATTGTGACAGAGATGACAGTAACTTGAATAAAGGGCTATGGAACAGGGACACTGGGCCTAGGACATTCAGAAATCTGTGTCCTGCCTGTGGGTCCTCACTTTGGAGGCAGAAGACACCCTGGGTGCAGGATGCACCCCAGAACAAGACACAGCTCTGGCAGGCTGGAGGAGGCACTCAGGAGGGCAGCACAAGGCTCAAGGTCACAAAAACCAGCTCTGAGGACAGGGGCTCAACGATGCTTAGCTGCCCTGCACGGAGAGGCAGGTGTCCTAATGGACATTACTAGTGCACTGTAAGCCCCATGCGTAACCTGCTAAGGATGGATGTATGCAGAGAAATCACCTTCTCTGCTACTGGCCAAACATAGCTATTGGGCCACAGAGCCCTCCCAAAGCACGCAGCAGCCAGAGAGTGATTCCACCTCAGGACGTTTTCAGAAAACCACCCAGTATTCCCTGCATTTCTAGGAAGGCTGGCCAGGGAGAGAGTGTCCTGGCTGTCTGGTTATTGTCCTGGGACTGGGGGTCTCCTGCAGTCCCCTCTGGCTGTCTGGTTATTGTCCTTGGACTGGGGCTCTCCTGCAGTCCCCTCTGGCTGTCTGGTTATTGTCCTGGGACTGGGACTCCCCTGCAGTCCCCTCTGTGCTCCCTCCTTTACTTTAGGATGGGACGTGCAGAGTTGGGAGCTGGGAACTGAAATGCAAGCCAGGGCGTTCACTGTGCAGCAGGAGCAGTGGGGGCCTCTCCACACCTAGAGAGCTTCAAGACACAAGGGCAGGACCTCTAGGTGTGGTCAGCCACACCTAATGGACCCCAGAGAGGGCAGCTTCACTGAGTAGTCACAACTGTCCTTCAACCACCACGTGTTGCTGCCAAAACAATAGCACTCCCCCTGGACACCACGTCCCGCCCCTCTGTAGTTCCCTAGGACACCAGAAGTGTGCAGGCCCCTGGACCGGGTCCACATTTGAAGTTCATTGCTGGGAGAGATTTCTTTTATCCAGGGGCCTGCAAGGCCAAGCATGTGCCACATTGCCTGTTGGGTTCTCCAGGCCCTATCTCTCCCTAAAGTTGAGACAAAAACACCCATTTCCTCTGGACACAACACAGACCTTTCATCCTTCTGGTTCTGTGTCCACAGCAGCTTCTCCGAGGCCCAAGCACAAGTGCGTATAATTGTCACAAACCTGGCATCTCTCCAGCTGAGTCTCTGGGAAACCACCGCGGTGTTTTCAGAGGCTTTGGGACTGTCCTGCATTGCTGTGACCTTGTAGGGGGCCCTGCAGAAGGGCGTGAGCCCCTCGCTCGGGACTTTACTTGGAGCCTGTGCTTTCTTCAGCCAGGGGAATGGGGGTGGGGAGGAGGAGGGAATAGGGCAGGGGGGAAGGGGGCTTGTGAGGCAAACCCGCCTAGTGCTGGGTGCTGGGTGTGGGCGACCCTCCAGGGTCACCAGGAGTCTCCCAGGTGTGGTCAGTGGGAGCTGAGGGAAGTTCACGGCTTTGCCCCCTGGGCTGGAGCTGGTTGATGAGTCATCCTCAGAAATCCTCATTGTTCTAGGAGGCTTCGTCCACCAGAGCCAAGGCTCTGGAATGTTCTTCATCCAGAAGGCGGTCGGTCTGGGGGCAGCTGTTAGCACAGCACCTTGCCCGCCCGGAGTAGGCTCCACATCTGCTCCCTTCTGCATTTTGCTGTCCTGGGGTGGAGAGAACGGCCTGGCCGTGTCACTGAGGTGAGCATGAGGCTGGCCCACCGTGGGACCTGGTGGCACCTCCTGTGTCTGGTTTCCGTCTTCTCTGGAATGTGGAGTTCTACGGAAGATGCTAGCTGATTGCTAACTTGTCATGAGGGTCAGTGAGGAATTTGTCCTTTCCTGTCTCTCCCTCCGAGGCGGGGGCCTGGTGGACCATCCCTCACTGTGTCTGGGTCTGCACTGCAGGGACGAAGCCAGCCCACAGACAGACTCAGCCTCCTGGCTGCAGCAGAGGTCAGACCACATCTGAGCTTTCGTTCCTGCTAACCACACACTGCACACTGCCAGCCCTGCTCCCTCACAAGGGGACAGAGAGGCCAGGCTGACTTGGGGAAGGTCACAGGCCAGCTGCCTCCATGGGATCTCAGGTCATAGCTCACTGAGATCGCTTAGGTAGCCAGAGCCCTGGGCGTTCCTGATGGACCCGGGGAAGGAGTTCAAATGCAAGCTGTGGGTTGAGCCAGGGTGTGGGGGGCAGCAGG
>CAUYON010164747.1:0-12080 GCA_963573935.1 Arctocebus calabarensis | reverse complement strand
GATCATGACTAGATCTCCAGAAGGGTAAAGTTCCTGTTTTAGTTAGTATGTCCCTCCCCAAACGGGGCAAAGGACTTTCAGGGACGATTAGGGAGGCATGAGAGAACAGCAAGTCATCCCAATTGCAGCTTAGAGGCTAGGCGAAAAATTTGGTAACCGGCTGTCCAGACACCCCCTGTATAATTATGGATTTGGGAGATAAAAGACCAGGATTAGAGAGAAGTACAGAAAAGGTTGCTCCAGTGTCGAAAGGAAGTTTTTTCTCTTGGCTCTCCACTGTAAGGCAAACCTGGGGCTCTTGAGGGGTGATGACACAAGCTGGAGCCATAAGAATATGCCCCGGGCATTCTCAGTCCAGTTTGGGCTCTGACGGGGTCACTGTCCCAGGAGTTACAAAAGACCGTAGCGGCTGTTTTAAGAAGATTCTCCAGGTTATGGTCTGGGACTATAGCCAACTTCTGGAGTTTTCTTTGAATGTCTGGGGCCATTTGAGGGATAAATTTGTCTTTTACAATAATCTGACCCTCTATGGAGTCAGGTGTCAATTGGGTGTGTGGTTTTTCTGTTTTGATTGGCTCTTCCCAAGTCCTCAACACACAGCATTCCTATGAGAGTTCAGCCTTCTCAATGGTTTCATCTGTCATCTCCATACGCACAGACCTCCCCAACACACAGACCCTGTATTTTTAGCCTTGACTTGGTTGAACTTTGAAGCCTCATCTCACACTGCCATACCATCGCAACCTCAGTATGTCTAAAATCTACACTGGTCTTCTCTTCCTTCAGTTTTTTTTATCTGGCCTGGGGCAATGGCCCTAGATTCCAGGCTTAAATGAGGGCTAGGTGGAAGGCAGGAAACTTTGATTTCCTCTTCTCCCCTGAAATTCAGCAATTGTCAAAGCCCTGTGGGTCCCACTGCTAAGGAATCCTTGAGTTTTCTCTCTCCTTTTGAATCTCATTTTTATTCTACTTAATCATGGTCCTCTTCATTTTACACCATGATTATTTTCTAGATTCAATGTAAGTAGATATTAAATTATATTGAGTGGATGTAATATATTAATAGGTCACTGTGAAAGTTCTGAGACAAGCTGTGTTGTGATCTATTATTTCACTTCTAAGAAATATTAGTCCACAGCGTCTTTTCTGATTGACCCCTGAGAGTTTCAATTTCCTTGCCTTATCAATGTTGAGAGAGGGTTTCATTTGTTTATATCCATGTAGACTTTAGGTTTTTTCTTTTTCTTTTTTTTTTTTTTTTTTGAGACAGAGTCTCACTATGTCACCCTCAGTAGAGTGCCATGGTGTCACGGCTCACAACAACATCAAACTCTTGGGCTTAAGCAATTCTCTTGCCTCAGCCTCCCAAGCAGCTGGGACTACAGGCACCTGCCACAATGCCCATCTATTTTTTTGTTGCAGTTGTCATTGTTATTTAGCTGGCCTGAGCCAAGTTCAAACCTGCCAGCCTAGGTGTATGTGGCTGGCCCCATAACCACTGAACTACAGGTGCCGCTGGTTTCTTGATTTTGGGGGGTATCTCAAAACGTTCATAATGACCCATGTATAAAACAGGGTAGGACCTCGAAAATTAAGCCTAGATCTCACAGAGGTCTTAAACAGGCCCTTTACCTCCTGGGGTTTCAAAGTGTCTTTTCTTGCTGTGCCTACATGGGAGAGTTTAGAAAAACTACAAAATGGTACAACTCTATTCTCCTTGACTCTGCAAAATGGACTCAGAGCCACTGAGGCACAACCACTGTGAAAGCCACCCTCTGGTGCTATGAAAAATTTTAACATACATCTGAATCCACAGGGACACCGGTGTAAATTGCAACCATCTAACTTCCTACCTTCCCTCAGATTATCAGAGCCTGTCTGATCATCTCAGCAAGATTGGGTTATGCAGATCGTAAGCAGTTCCAGCCCTCCTGGTCCTCCCTTCACCATTATATCCCATGACCAGTTCTAGATTCATCTCCAAATACGTCTGTGTGTAATCTGCTAATTCTCCTGCTCACAACCTCAAAAGTCCCCAGCAATTTCAAATAATGCCTGAACTCCTTCTCTGGACTTTGGAAATCCGTCACAAACAAACACAGCCCATTTCTCCTGCCTGTACCTCCCTGTTAACCCCAACGTCATTTTAGTTCTGTGCTGCCTGCCCCCAGACTTGCCCAGTCGACCTTCCTGAAACATACCGGAAAGTCTTGTTCCTAAGCCATGAACTCTGAGCCCCTGATGCTAGAACCTCCTCTATGTTCCCCTCAGTGTTACAAAGGTCAGCCTCCATCACAAGAGGGACTCTACCTAACAAAATCAAATATTCCGACCTTGTTGTTTGTTCCCTCACGTCAACCTGAAATAAATTTACTTTAAAAAAAGTCAGCCTCCTTTAACAGAAAATAGGGACACAGGAAAAAGTGTGGCCTTGGACTCAGAAATCCCGGATAACTTTTGGCCAGTTGTTTATCCCCTTAGGCCTCCATTTTCACATTTGGGTGGTGGGAATAACACTAATATGAGTAGTCTAAGTCCCTTAGGCTCTTAGAGAAAATTAAACACAGAAGAATATACAAAATTTCTATGTGAACTAGAAAATACTACCAAGAGATCATTATTACCTATACAAACACTATTGCACTCTGGATCTTTTCCCTCCAAAACAAATAAAATGTTATGAATAATGGGCGGCGCCCGTAGCTCAGTTGGCAGGGCACTGGGCACATACATCTAGGGTGGCAGGTTTGAACACAGCCCAGGTCTGCTAAGCAACAATAACACCTGCAACAAAAAATAGCCGGGAGTTGTGGTGGGCACCTGTAGTCCCAGCTACTAGGGAGGCTGAGACAAGAAAATCGCACAAGCCCAAGAGTTTGAGGTTACTGTGAGCTGTGATGCCATGGCACTCTACCCAGGGTGACAGTTGGAGACTTTGTCTCAAAAAACAAGTTATGAATAATGATTAATAACATTTCTGTTAATATTTTATAGATACAAACACTTTATGGTTTTCAAATACCTTGTACATTCACCCAATCCTCTGTCCATCCCACTCCGTTTGGCACTTAGTTTAATCTTGGGAGACAGACTTATCCTTTTCATGTCCATATATATTCTCCTCATCTCTGCTGTCAACATTTGGAAAGATTTCCTTCTCGTGGGTATTTTTAACAATTTTTATTAAATCATAAGTGTATACACTTATGGGGTACAATGTGATAATTCAATATACAATGCTTAAATCAGATTAACATAGCCATCGCCTCACTTACTTATTTTTTTGTGATAGGAAATTTATAATATATTCTTAGTTGTTTTAAAATGCACCCTTGCATTGTGCACATTAGGTGAGATCCCACCAAATACCACCCCTACACTCGCCCTCTCCCCTCCCCTGTCCCCTCCCTTCTCCCTCCTCTTTCTGAACTATATTTGTCTTTTATCATTCATATGAATGTGTAAGTGATTATATATTGGTTTCATAATAGTATTGAGTACATTGGATACTTTTTATTCCATTCCTTTTTTTTTTTTTTTTGAGACACAGTCTCACTATGTCGCTCTTGGTAGAGTGCTGTGGCATCACAGCTCACAGCAACCTCTAACTCTTGGGCTGAAGCGATTCTTTTGCTTCAGCCTCTCAAGCAACTGGGACTACAGGTGCCTGCCACAATGCTCGGCTATTTTTTTTTTTTGGTTGCAGTTGTCATTCGTTGTTTAGCAGGCCCCACTGGGCTCAAACCCACCACCCTCAGTGTATGTGGCCAGTGCCCTACTCACTGAGCTATGTGTACTGAGCTTTTTTCTTTTTTCCATTCTTGAGATACTTTACTAAGAAAAGTATGTTACCTCCATCTAGGTAAACATAAAAGATGTAAAGTCTCCATCTTTCTATGGCAACATAGTATTCCATGGTATACATATACCAAAATTTGTTAAACCATTATGGGTTGATGGGCATTTGGGCTGGTTCCACAACTTGGCAGTTGTGAATTGGGCTGCAATAAACATTCTGGTGCAAATGTCTTTGTTGTCAAATGATTTTAGTTCATCTGGATAGATACCTAGTAATGGAATTACAGGATCAAATGGTAGGTCAACTTTTAGTTCCTTGAGAATTTTCCATACTTTTTTCCAAAAATGGCTGTATTAGTTTGCAATCCCACCAGCAGTGTAGAAGTATCCCTTCTCCCCTTCTGTCCACATCCATGCCAACATCTGCAGTTTGGGAATTTTGTGATGTGGGCTAATCTTACTGGAGTTAGGTGACATCTCAGAGTGGTTTTGATTAGCATATCTTCAATGATTAAAGATGACGAGCATTTTTCATGTTTTGTTTTTTTTTTTTTTGCCATTTGCCTGTCATCTTCAGAGAAGTTTTTGTTCAAGTCTCTTGCTCACAAAGAAATGGGGTTGTTTGTTCTTTTCTTTTCTTTCTTTTTTTTTTTGCTCACTTTTATCGCCCTGGGTAGAGTGCCGTGGCGTCACACTGCTCACAGCAACCTCCAGCCCTTGGGCTTAAGTGATTCTCTTGCCTCAGCCTCCCTAGTAGCTGGGACTACAGGCGCCTGCCACAGTGCCCGGCTATTTTTGTTTGTTTGTTTTGCAGTTCGGCCGAGGCCGGGCTTGAACCCGCCACCTTCGGTATATGGGGCCGGCGCCCTACTCGCTGAGCCACAGGAGCCGCCCTGTTTGTTCTTTTCTTATTGATTAATTTGAGTTCTCTGTAGATTCTAGTTATCAGGCCTTTGTCAAAATCATAATGTGGAAAAAATCTTCTCTCGTTCTAAAGGCTGTCTGTTTGCTTTACTTGCAGTGACTTAGCTGTGCAGAAGCTTTTTAGCTTGATCAGATCCAAGTTATATATTTTTGGTGTTGCTTCAATGGCCAGAAGTATATCTTCAAGCATTTTCCCTGCACTCTCTTCTAGTATTTTTCTAGTTTCATGTCTTAAGTTTAAATCTTTTATCCAGTGGGAATCAAAATTTGTTAGTAGTAAAAGGTGAAACTCCTTCTCATGGATTTTTTTAACATATAAATAAATAAATAAGACTGGAAGTGTTAAGTGGTTCAACTTTAGGTTTTTTCAGAAATTTCTGAGAACAGGAGCACCCCTTTCCATACCAATGCTAGGCAAGTGAGGTACGGTTACTGTTCATGCTATTGATCGCCAATTGCTTGATAAATCATCCCGTGGTTCTGCCCTTCACTGACCTTCTTAGCACACTCTGCCCCAGTTCTACTCAGCCCCTAGGACGCTCTAAGTCTCAAAGATCTGTGTCCAACATCAAAATCCCTACACAGCTGACCTGGCATTATGCAGCCTCCGCTGGTCATTTATCCATGTAACTTAACAAGAGTGAGAGATCAGAGCTTCGACGCATTTACGTCTAACAAGTAAACGGTGATCCCCCAAATATAGCCAAGTTAGAGTGCTGGGCTGGCAGATTGGGGAGTATAAAGAGAGCCGGGGGGCATCCTCCCGAGATTGCTCCGACTGCGGCATCTGCAGGTAAGTGTTCACGGGGACCCACTTTTTTGCCCCACGTAGTTATGATTACACTGGATCAGGTTACCAGTCAAGAAAGGAAAGCAAAACAGCAGCCCTCACTGAGGACCTACTAAGAGTAAGGTCCTGTGTTAAAGGCAAGGTCACAGGCAAGATGGCAAAGACAAGACAACTGCCTTTCAAGAAGCGTTTACAATGGCTTAAAAGGCAAGAATTTAAAAAAAAAATCTACCTGTAGAAAAAAACCGAATGTAATGTATCATTCCAACTGTGATTGTTTAGGTTACTGTTCAGTTAGCAAATTAACATGTTAACTTGTGATACGTCTTCTGTGATTGCTTGAACTACTATTTGTCATTTTATGGTTATTTAAATTTTTTTCTCATGTTAGAATTTCTGAGAAATGATTGTGGGAAGAACTTGTCCCAAGTATTTTATTCACCTTAGAGGCCTTTAGAATGTGATATAGTCTGGGCACCCTGGACTGGTTTGTGGACTGGCCTTTCATGGCATGCCTTGTGGACTTTGGACTGGGTCATGTCTAACAAGGCAATGGCATCCCTTAGAGTGACTTGCGATTTGGGAGACTCCTGATGCTTTGATTTCACACCACCATCTCTACAGGAGCATTTTCTGTCATAGACTTACAGGGCTGAGAGGGATCTTAGAGATTTTCTAATCCATCGCCTCATTTTACAGAAGAAAACTAAACCTCAGGAAATCACAATGGCTACTTAACAGTAGAAATCCATTTCTCTGCCTCCATGTTTTCTTTTAAACTAAGGATTCAAAATATAATGTTTAATCATTTAACTTTTTTCTGAGAATCTCTGCATAGCTGGAGATGATTAGCATAATAATAAAAGGGGAGGAAAGGAGGAAATTAGAGTGGTAAGCCAAAAGCTGAAGAGGAAGCCATTGCTCCTGCCTAAACGGGATTCCACCACCTACTCCCCTGGTTCCATCGACGTGTTGTGTGGTAGATGGGAAATTTGTTTAAATTAAATTTGATATTGAAAATTTTTCAGACATTCGTGACTCCTTGAGATAGTTACGTAGTTTATAAACTTCTGAGCTGGGACTCCTTAGTCCCAGATGAGTTTTCAGCTGCCCTACTTTTATCTTCTCCAGGGCAATTTGGGGCATTTAGGAGAGTGAAGAAATCTTTGCGCTGGCCACATACTCTGAGGCTGGCAGTTCAAACCCTGCGTGGGCCCGCTAAATAACAATGACAACGGCAACAACAACAAAAAAAACAATTAGCCAGGCGTTGTGGCAGGCACCTGTAGTCCCAGCTGGTTGGGAGACTGAGGCAAGAGAATCACTTAAGCTCAAGAGTGTGAGGTTGCTGTGAGCTGTGACACCATGGCACACTACTAAGGGTGTCATAGTGAGAGTCTGTCTCAAAAAAAAAAAGTAAAAATGCAAAGTGGCAAGTTTATTTCATTCCACACCATCCACTGTTTATCTATTTAAATGTAGATAAACTAGGACAGACACAGTTATTTATAGTTCATTTCTACATTACTTTATAGTTTATTTGGTCAGTTTGTTGTTTGTTTGTTTTTATTGCTTGAATCATCTCTAAGAGGAGGTCTTATTCCTGAAGGACACTGACCCTTGCATGGGAACCAAAAAGGTCAGAGTTACTTTCAGTTCATTCATGCAATATATGAAATTAGCAAACACTATTTGACAAATTTCATTCTTCCTACACTCTTAAAGAGCTGAAATTGATGAAGTTGAAATCAATTACTTAAGTATTCTTAAAGGCAGATGACAAATATGCACTTTTTTTTTTTTTAAGAGACAGAGTCTCACTTTATGACCCTAGATAGAGTCCCATGGCGTACACAGCTCACAGCAACCTCCAACTCCTGGGCTTAGGCAATTCTCTTGCCTCAGCCTCCTGAGCAGCTGGGACTACAGGTGCCCGCCACAACACCCAGCTATTTTTTGTTGCAGTTTGGCTGGGGCCGGGTTTGAACCCACCACCCTCGGTATATGGGGCTGGCCCCCTACCCACTGAACACGGGTGCTGCCCGAAATATGCATGTCTTACCAAAGGAAGTATGGCTTCCCACATTTGCTCATTAGACTAAAATGTATAAACTATAGTGCAGAACTTTGACATGGGAGCTCCAGGTCAGTAGACAGTACTTGGTTGGCCCGGAACACAGCATGAATAAGGATGAGATTCAGTCTTTACTCACAGGCCAACTTTGCCGTTCCTTGAGCAGAGTGTGTACCCCTGAATCCAAGCAGCTCTGCCTTCACTCCCAAGTAATGCTGAGAGAATGGAGAGGGATCTGTTCAAACCTATGTCCACTGTGGTAATAAAAACCCTTTCCCTCTAAAATGTGTGTTTATGAGGGGTAATTCTAGACGAATGAGGAATTAAAAAGCCAAAGAATAATTGAGTCATGACCGCGTAGCTGCTGACAAGAAATGCTGGCTATGACGTTCCCAGGAGAGGGGTGAACATCAAGAATAGAGTCATGGCACAGTGAAAACACACAGAGAATCACTCAGAAAGTAACAATGGAGATTAGGTGGGTGAAGGTGGCCATCTCAGTGAGAAGGCCCCTCAAGACAGGGGCATTTGAAGGAACAGGGCTATGCAATGTTGAAGGCACAGAGAAAAATCTGATGAAGGGAATTTTTGAGGCTAGAATCTGATAAACAGCATGAGTCACACCTGGAGAGTTGTGTCAGATCTAACAGGGTAAAATTTATCAGTCAGGGCGGTGCCCATAGCTCAGTGGGTAGGGTGCTGGCCACATACACCGAGGCTGGCGGGTTTGACCTGGCCTGGGCCAGCCAAAACAAGGACAACTGCAGCAAAAAAAAAAAAAAAAAATGTGTGTATATATACATACACACACACACACACACACACACACATATATATATATATATATATATATATATATATATATCGGTCAAGAATGAACAGTTTTACCTTTGGGTCCCAACACACAGTGGCATAAAAATAGGGAGAAGATCTGACTTAGCAACTGTAGTAAGCACAGAGAGGATTGAGGGGCTTTGCTCAACAGCGAGTGCTGCCAAAAGGCAGTCGCCACCTCAGGCATTTCACGTAGGTCAGGAGAGGTGATGGGAGGTGACATGTGGTTTGGATAGCACACTGTAAGGAGTGCTGTAATTAACAAGAGTAGGTTCAGGGTACAGAGTTCCAGACAGTCAAAGACATTGGAAAGCATGTCATAGAAGAAGGAAATGAAGATGGTGCTGGAGCTACTTAACAGATGAGAAAGCTAAGGAGAACTCAGAACAAGCCATTGGATGGCTGAAGAGTTGAACTGCAGAAATGTTTGAACTTGTTCTACTGTTACCAAGAGCTGGATAACAATCTATTGGCATGAAGTTACAGAGAGCCAAGATTTTAGTTTGAAGCAAGAAGAATCTTTGTCTTCTTTGGGGCCTGTCAAGCCTGTCCAAAGTGGAGAACACTTGTGCATGAAGGTATTCAACACGGCTGGATACACCTTTGCAAGAACAACTTGTTGTAACAACTAACTGAAGCATCATAAACTAATACAGTCAGGAGAAAACGGGTTCTGAGTCACAGTTAGAATAGAGCAGGTGGAAAGGAGAAAAATAAATCTCTCCCTGGAAATTGGCAGTGGCTTGAGGCCCAGATGGAAAAGTCTTGTTTTTCTACAAGTGGCTTGAGGTCCAGATGGAAAAGTCTTGTTTTTCTAAAAATATGGCTTGACCATCAATTATTGTAGTCTTTCCTCAACTTCGGCCTTTTTTCTTTTTTCTTTTTGAGATAGTGTCTCACTATGTCACCTTGGATAGAGTGCTGCGGCATCATGATAGCTCACAGCAATCTCATACTCTTATGCTTAAGCAATCCTCATGCCTCAGCCTCCCAAGTAGCATAGGCGCCCACCACAATGCCCAGCTAGTTTTTCTATTTTTAGGAGAGAGAGGGAATCTCTCCTGGTCAGGCTGGTCTCTCCAGCTTAGGAGATCCACCTGCCTCAGCCTCCCGGAGTGCTAGGATTACAGGTGTGAGCCACCCCTCAGACTTTATGGTTCTACTACCGTCACAAGTTTTCCAATGTTCTTGTAACACTAGTGTTATTAATTTACCTATTTGTATTTATTTATTTATCTATTATTTATTTTTATTTCAGTCACTTTTTTCCTTAGATTTGTTTTTAAAAGTTACCTTATACTCTTGCTATAAAAATGTAGACCAGTAATATCAGCACCAGCTGAGAAATTGGTGAGACATTTAAAATGTCAAACTCCATTCCAAACCTACTGAAAATTCCTAGTTGGATTCAGATGCCCATTCAATATTGAGGAACACTCCTTAATATCATTAGTATAGACCTATTTAGCACACTCTCTAAATGTTATGCAATTATTATTCTATTTTTGCCAATCCTGATTTTTTCCCCATTTACAAAATGTTATCTCTGAATCTCTGACAGTATTTGTTATAATGATAACTTTTAGCATTCAAGCAAAAATTAGGTTTCCTACGAGAAAATATCTATAAATTTTCTAATATCACAATGATTATATCAATGATTGTGATTTTTTAAATATTGTACAATAAAATGTGTGAACATTGGGAATTTTTATATAATTCAGTGGACCAAAATTTTCCAAACAACGTATGTATGATATCCATATGTGTGGGAAATATCCATTCAAAGTGCAAGGCAGTCCAGGGGATTCTAGTGTAATAGTATGAAAAATGTTTGTTGATATGGTTTCAGATTCCACATTGCAACTAGCCTTTAGGGAACTACCACTTGTAGGGGCGGCACCTGTGACTCAAAGGAGTAGGGCACCAGCCCCATATACTGGAGCAGCTTCAAACCTGGCCCCAGCCAAAACTGCAAAAAAAGAAAAGAAAAGATACTACCACTTGTTGAGTTTTGGAATAGTATCTAAGGAGAAGGTGATTATTTGAGAAGGTGATTAAAATACTCTTTCCTTTTCTAAATTACATAGCTATGTAAAGCCAAATTTTCTGCATTTGCTTTAACCAAATAAATATACAGAAACAGGTTGAATGTAGAAGCAGACATGAGAATTCAACTGTCTTCTGTCAGGTAGACATTAAAGAAATTAACAAAAATACAAAATTCTTCTCACTAATTTTTTTGTTTTGGAAAATATGATCATTTTCATGAAAATACATTAGCACGTGATGAATTTGATAGTAATGATAAGTGAATTAATTTTTTTAATTTTGTAAGTTTTAATTTTTAATGTGATAAATATTGGTAACTATGACTTACATGAAACAAGGCTCACGGGATTCTCAGTAATTTATTTTTTAAGAGTGTGAGGGAGCCCTGAGACCACAAAGTTTAAGAACTGTTGCGGTAGTAAAATCCACTTAAGCCATGACACCAGGAACTTAACCTTCCAAGAAAGGAAAGGGGAAAGCAAAAAAGATGAATTCTTCCTCATCCTCCCAGTTGTGACTGAGAAAATTTAAAGCAGGACGATGGATGGCTGCAGACCAGGACCCTTGTCTATGGGTACTCGACTGAGTTTCAGTCTTTTACTCTGAAAACTTAACCACAGCCCCCAGATGTTTTGGCAAGACCACTGGCCAAAGGAGAGTGAGAATGCGACTTGTCTGAATCAGGCCCAGCAAGAGCAATGCTTCTTTCTGCAGGATAGAACTCCAGGGCATCACTGTTTAAACAATGACCACTTACCAATGAACAGCAGTTTCAACTGTCTTCTGTTAGGCAGACATTAAAGAGATTAACAAAAGTACAAAATTCTCACTACATTTTTTGTTTTGGAAAATACAATTATTTTCATGCAAATATGGTAGCACGTGATGGGGGAGAGAGAACCATAACTTTCAACTTTCAACTGTAAAGTGGGGTCAACTTTCCCACTTTACAAAGAGAACATAAAAGAACTGATTTTTAAAATATGAGCCTTAGCCGGGCACAGTGGCTCATGCCTGTAATCACAGCACTGTGGGAGGCGGAGATGGAAGGATTGCTTGAGCTCAGGAGTTCTCTGAGTGAGGGTGAAACCCCAACTCGACAAAAAAATTTTTACAAATGCAGCCGGGCACCGTGGAAAGCACCTGTAATCCCAGCAACTCCGGAGGCTGAGGCAGCAAGATGCCTATGTCCGAGGTTGCAGTGAGCTGTGAAGACACCACTGTACTCTGCTTGGGACACAGGGTGAGACTCTGTTCTCAACCGAAAACGAAACAAGGCAAATATATGAGCTGGTTTTTAAGAGAGCTAAGGAGAATGGCGTGTGTGTGTGTGTGTGTGTGTGTGTGAGCTTTAGGAGAATGAATGGGAAGGAAAGGGAGAAAGGAAGGAAAGGGAAAAGAGATCTGAGGAAAACAAGGAAGGGAATCGAGGGGAAAGAGGTCCACAAGGGGAGTGGGGAAAGCAAATTTTTTTTTTTTTTGAGACAGCCTCAAGCTGTCACCCTGGATAGAGTGCTGTGGCATCACAGCTCACAGCAACCTCCAATTCCTGGGCTCAAGCGAGTCTCCTGCCTCCGCCTCCCAAGTAGCTGGGACTACAGGCGCCCG
>CAUYON010164743.1:0-12163 GCA_963573935.1 Arctocebus calabarensis | reverse complement strand
CTTTAGAACTCCCTGGACGTCTTTATTGGACTGAAGTTCTTTTTTTTTTTGAGACAGAGCCTCAAGCTGTCGCCCTGGGTAGAGTGTCGTGTTGTGGCATTACAGCTCACAGCAACCTCCAATTCCTGGGCTCAAGCTCCTTCCTCGGCCTCCCAAGTAGCTGGGACTACAGGTGCCCGCCACAACGCCCGGCTATTTTTGTTTGGGTGCAGCCGTCATTGGCCCGGGGGCTGGATTCGAACCTGCCACCTCAGGTTTACATGGCTGGCGCCTTAGCCCGCTGAGCCACAGGTGCCGAGCCTATCTGTCAACTTCTTACCAGTGATTCTCAAAATGAGACTCTCAGACTTACAGCATCTATCAGGAAACATGCTGGAAAGGTCAATCTTGGGTCTCATCACCCATATACCAAATCAAAACTCTAAGCAGGCCCAGGAATCTCAGTTTCAATATCCGCCCTCTACCCACTGCCCACAATGATTCTGATGCAAGCTCAAGTCTGTGAGCCACCAATCTAGACCAGCTGTTTTCAAAGAGGGGTGATTCTGCTCCCCTCCTCTTCTACTCTCAAGAAACCCTGGGCAATATGCAAGGGTATCCAACCCGAGTGGGCTACATGCTGATTTTGTGAGGCTTTTGTTGCTTATCTATGGTGTCAGATATCAAGAAAGTATCCACAGACCTTATTTTTTGCACCTAGGCTTTTGTTAGTGTTTGTATATTTAAAATGTGGCCCCAAATAACCCTTATTCTTCCAATGAGCAGCGGAGGAAAAAAAAAAGGTTGGACACCCCTGGTCTAGGGACATTTTTGGGGAAATTTTGTCACAGCTGGGGAAGCCATCTATATATTAGAAGGTCAGACCCAGAGTTTTCCAAAAAGAGAAAAATGCTACAGAATTGGATTCCCAGCTATGACTGTCTTGGAGCAAACTGGAAGAAAAAGTTGCTTGATTGCTTCTAGGAACCATATAAAAAAGGCCTCTTTTCCCAACATGTTTTATTTTGGTGAAATGAACATACCTGGGCTCCTGGGAACTCTGATGCCACCTGGGCAATGTCATGGAAAGCTTCCTTATCACCGAAGAAGCGCTCAGCAGCTGCTCCCTTCCCCAGGAAGTGAGTGAAGGCTTCTTCCAGATCATTCCTTGAACCCAGAACAGTGTGATCTTTCCCATTCCCAGGACTCAGGCCAAGTGCCTGCAAGAGCTTCACCCCTGAAAGCACCACATCGACACATGCATTGACTCTGGAAGGAGGAGAGAGACGTGTGAAAGCCGAAGCACTGGGCAGCTGTTTTGCATTTAACAATAGAAAAGTGTTTCTGAGAACTGTATCTAAACAGAAAAACCAGAGTTTGTGAATCGGACAAGAATTGAAAAGTACAGAGCATGAGGCTATTTATTTTAGGAAAATTACTTCACTGGATGTATATTAGGATTAGAACACAGCACTTTTTTTTAACAGTCTGGCAAACTTTTACAAAGCTATTATGATAACAAAAATGTAACATTTCTGAGAAAATGTTGGCAGAGCCAAACTGAATTCATCATGGCCTGGTGATCTGAGCAAGTCACTTTAGTTTCTGTATTTCCTCATCTATAATACGGCAATAATGTTGAGTAATGCAAGAAGTTGTTGTGAAGATGAAATAAGTTTACGTACACTTAGGAAAAGTGCTCTGTGCAGGGAAGGCAAAATATAAATTTTGGTAAAAAGTATCAATCATCTTCCTTCCAAAGATAACTAAGGATGGTGATTAAGATACATTAAATAGGGCGACGCCTGTGGCTCTTCGGGTAGGGCGCCAGCCCCATATACCGAAGGTGGCGGGTTCAAACCTGGCTTCGGCCAAACTGCAAAGCAGAAAAATGGCAGGGCATCGTGGTGGGGGCCTGTAGTCCCAGCTACTAGGGGAGGCTGAGGCAAGAGAATTGCCTGGGCCCAGGAGTTGGAGGTTGCTGTGAGCTGTGTGATACCACGGCCACGGCACCCTACGGAGGGCGAAAAAGTGAGACTCTGTCTCTACAGAAAAGAAAAAAAAGATACACTAAATATGTAAATGCCTGAATACTCCCTGCTGAAAGCCTGGATCTTAGCCTTGAGGAGTGCTGTGAGGGCTTAGGCACACATGTGCCCTTCTAACAACTCATCACTTGGCAGGTGTTCACAGGACTGATCCACGAACTTAGAAGGCTGTCTCAGCTGTCTCGATGGACATTATAAAATACAGGTTGAGTATTCCTTATCCAAAATGCTTATTAAAAGTGTTTTGGATTTCAGAATAAATATGTGTTGGGGTTCCCTGTGGACCCCGACCTGGGTTGGGGGTCGACAGGGGAAGATGACAAAGCTGGAGGAATATAATAGACTCTACGCTAACTTAATAAAGTCTGGGGAGCCTGGAGAGGCAGACACTGACTCACATGCAACCCACGGGGCACCAGATTGAGACAACACAGTGACTCTCCAACTTCTTAGGAATCTTTTATTGATTTCTAACACAAAGTGTATATGCAAAATGCAAAGGTGCTAAAACAGATTTAAAAGAATCCCAAGCCCCCAGAAAGACTGGGTAAAAGGCAATGGCTGGATAATCAGAACACAGGGTAGTGAGCTGTCAATAAGGCCGATAATGCACTTAGAAAGGGGGAGGGGAAAACATGTTTTGTCTCTCCAGGGCAGGCAAACCAACTTCCCTAATCTTTTTCTTTCTTTCTTTTTTTTTTAAACCTTTCTGCAGAAATATTTTTTAATTACTGTTAATTTTTTTCTCTACAAGCTTTACTACTATCAAGCATTTTCTCTCTCTCCTCTCTATACTATTTTTTAAAATTCAAAGTCCATTTCTTTGCTTTTTTATCTAACACACACCCCTTACCTGCTCCAGTAATCCAGGCTCACCTCCTATTGGCTATTTTTTTTTAAGTTATTTTTTATTAAATCATAACTTTGTACATTGATGCATTTATGGGGTTCAGGGTACTGCTTCGATTTACAATGTAAAATGTTTACACTGAACTAAGTAACATATCCCTCACAATTATACTCATTTCTTAATAGTTTTGAAATGTACCTTTTTTTTGAGAGTGGCCCTGGGTAGAGTGCCGTAGCGTCATAGCTCACAGCAACCTCCAACGCGGACTCAAGCAGTCCTCTTGCCTCAGTTTTTCTATTTTTAGTAGAGATGGGGTCTCCCTCTTGCTCACACTGGTCTCGAACGTGTGAGCTCAAGCAATCCACCCGCCTTGGCCTCTCCGAGTGCTAGGATTACAGGCGTGAGTTGCAGTGCCTGGCCCAACTTCCCTCATCTAACTGCCCATCAGGAGTTTAAAGGGTTCAGCCCCATCTGCCTGCTGACTCTCCCACACGGGGATGGGCTTAACCACTTGGCCAAGTCTGGGGTGCCTCTGGGCCCCAGGGATGGCCCCTCTGTGTGCTTTGCCCTGTATATATGCATAAAGCGATGTCTTGGGGTTAGGACCCAAGTCTAAACATAAAATGCGTTTGTGTTTCATATGCACCTTACACACATGACCTGAAGGTAATTTTGCACATTTGAAATAATACTGTGAATAAGACAAAGTTTATGCTAAAAACTTATGGGTGGAATTTTCTCCTTGTGTGGTCAGATCAGTACTGGAAGTTCTGCAGAGTGGGGAGGCTCACCCTGCACTGAGGTGGTCTGGGGTAGCCTATCCAGCATGTCCTCTCCTATCTGCATAGGGAGTTCTGGCTTATATTTTCAGTGTCTTTGCTAAAAGTAATTTCTCTTTCTTTTCCTTTCTCAGAGAAAGGCCAGATAATCAGGATAGCTTAACAAGGTCTTTGTGTACCCCCATTCCTCCACCCCTGTCATGGTCACCTTTATTTCCTGCCTCTGCGTATTGGGGATGTCATTTTGGACAGTGGCAATGATGACCATAAATCTCCCATTTCATCAATGGCTATATATGATTTTAAGTGTGGATACAGCATAATTTATAGACAGTCTCCTCTTGAAAGCATGTAGAAATGGACAGATGCTTTTCCAAATAATGTGGGTATGAAAATTCTTATTTTTTTATTTTCTTGAGACAGAGTCTCACTTTGTTGTCCCTGGTAGAATGCTGTGCCATCATCGCTCACAGCAACCTTGAACTCTTGGGCTCAAGTGATCTTCTTGTCTCAGCCTCCCAAGTAGTTGAGACTACCTATGCCTGCCACAATGCCAAGCTATTTTTAGAGATGGAGTCTTGCTCTTGTTCAGGCTATCCATCCGCCTTGGCCTCCCACAGTGCTAGGATTACAGGTGAGAACTAATCTTGAATCTAAAAATGAGAATACCATAGAAACATTTTCTTTCTATTCCCCACCTAATCATGTCAGGAATACTGGGGAGGGGCAGAAGAAAACTTATTATTTTATTATTTTTTTGTTTTTGCAGGGTTTTTTTTGGCTGGGGCTGGGTTTGAACCCGCCACCTCCGGTATATTGGGCCAGTGCCCTACTCCTTTGAGCTATAGGTGCCGCCCAGAAGAAAACTTTTTATAATTTAAAAAAAATTCATTGAACAGCTACTACATGCATCTCAGATACCAAACAAGTACTTTTACTTTTACATATCTGGTCTATAATACTTTAACCAGAGCAAGGATCTTGCTCTCTACTTAACAGCATCCCCAAATGCAAACAAGCACGTGACCAACAGTGCTTTATTATTATATCAAGGGGAAATCAAGAGAGATAGGAAGTTAAAGAACCAGAGGACAAAATCGTGCTCATTTAACACATAGCCATTATTCACACTTCAGTAAGAAATGCATGCAAGATTATAGTGTGATTTTGGAAAAAACAACTGGTAAATGAGGCAAGGTACTAAAAGCTGGATGCAAAACCCAAGGCTGTGGGGGCTGCTGGTGCCAGCATAGTTCTCCCTTCTAGACCAAAAGCTCCTCAAAGGCAAGAATGATGTTTCTTATCACTTCTCTTGTTTCACCTTCTGTAAAATATTTCCTAAGGTTCTTTCCAGCTCTAACATTATGTGCCTTTCAGGGAGCGGGCAAGCTGTGGCCTTTGATTTTGACATAGTTCGTTTTAAGCACCAAAGGAGGCAAGAAAAGTTTTATCTTACCCTGTTGCACCCAAGGATTTGTTCTGTAAAATTTGGATTCTGTCAAAAGGCTGCACTTAAAGATCAGGAAGGTAACAAGTTTCCGTAAGGTCACAGGTTCTCCACCACTCATCACTGCTTTCAGCTGAGAAAAGTGAGGCTATGGGCTAATGCCCCAAAGTCCAAAGACTAGAGGAGCTTAAATTCAAATCCAGATTTATTTGATATTGAAGCCCACATAGGGAGCCAGCACAAGCAAAATTGCGGGCAATGGGATTAATCTTGTGTTTGGACAGAGTAAGAATGCTGAGTTAGCTAGAATGGAGAATTCCGGTTCAGTGCCTGTAGCTCAGCAGCTAGTGCGCCAGCCACATAGACTGGAGCTGGTAGGTTCAAATCCAGCCCAGGCCAACTACAACTAAAAAATAGCTGGGTGTTGTGGTGAGTACTTGTAGTTCTAGCTACTTAGGAGGTTAAGGCAAGAGAATTGCTTAAACCCAAGAGTTTGAGGTTGCCATGAGCTGTGACGCCATTGCACTCTATCATAGTGAGTCTTTTGTCTCAAAAAAAAAAAAGGCGAATTCCTACAGGGGAGAAGGCCAAGATAGGTTTCAAAGGTCTGGTGAAGCAAGTCACAAGGCAAATAAATGTTAGGATGAAAGAAGGCGTCATCATTTTTCACCCAATGAAAAAAAGCAGCACAGTCCAATTTAAAAGCTGGGGAGGAGCCCCGTTTTCTAGCAAAATGTGATAGTGAGTTTCTCTGGTCTCTTTCCACCATCCCCTTAAATACTAACATCTCCCAGAATTCCACCCTTGCCTTTTTTTTTTTTTTTTTTTGAGACACAGTCTCACTCTCTTGCCCAGGCTACAGTGCAATGGCATTAACCTATCTCAGAGCAACTTCAAACTCTTGGGTTCAAAAGATCCTCCTGTCCCAGCCTCTCAAGTAGCTGGGAATATAGGCACATGCGACCTGGTTAATTTTTCTATTTTTAATAGAGATGGGCTGGTCTTGAACTTCTGAGCTTAAGTGACCCTCCTGCCTTGGGCCTCTGCAGCCACCACTGTTGCCATTCTTTTTTTCCCTTAACCTTTTCTTCATGTTATCTTCCTGACAGAGCCTTATCCAGTCTATGGCTTTGACCTAAGGGCTGGTGTCCCCCAAATCTGTAAACCTGTTGTTCCTTTCAGAAGCTTCATCTGAAATCCCACAATAATGGTACATCTGCCTTCCTCTGAAATCAAACTTTCCTTCCTCCAGAAACTTCTTCCTTTTTCTTCAATCTTTCTTAATGGCAATAATGTGGCATGAACCAAAAATGTGGTGGAACCAAAAATGGAAAAGACCAGGCTTAAGTTGTATCTGCTGGCATTTGACAGCTTTCGATCTTATTGAAGCTGTTTACTCATCTGTGAAGGCTGCATAATACTTGTATCTGCCTGCCTCATAAGGTTGTTACCTGATACTTCTGACTGCCTTTCTTTACTCTGTCAGATCCATCCTGTTATCCAAGTATCTCTCAAATCTCACCTCCTCATTGCCATTGCCAAGCTTGGTCCAGGTTCTCTTCTCCCTTCACACAAACCCTGTAATGGCCTCTTAACAAGTGTCAGAGTCTCAAGACATTCCTTCTTATGAATCATATTGTGTTTTGAATGTGTAATTGTGTATATGAAAGACAGAGAATGTATGATTTGTGTTCTTCTGAAAAGTTAAACTATAACACCTACCCCACCCCACCGCCCCTCAAATGAGATTCTGGTACAAGCACAGCACCTGCTCCCACCTACTCCTCCTATATCCCCATCTTTGGGCTAAAAATCACTTTGGGTGATGCAAACATTACCAATGGATTTGTGTTACCCAGAAAAATGATGTTAAGTAGTAAAACAGGTTAGAACTACTGCTCAGAATCCACACTACACATTTCCACCAGCTATTCTCTCTCTCTTTTTTGAGACAGAGTCTTACTACATTGCCCTTGGTACAGTGCTGTGGCATCACAGCTCATAGCAACCTCAAACTCTTAGGCTTAAGCAATTCTCTTGCCTTAGACTCTCAAGTAGCTGGGAGTATAGGCATCTGTCACAATGGCCAGCTATTTTTTGGTCACAGTTGTCATTGTTGGTTAGCAGGCCCGGGCTGGTATTATGTGGCCAGTGCCATACTCAATAAGTCATGGGCGCTGAGCCACCACCAGCTATTTTCAGTGAAGAACTTAGCATCAATTACCTGGTTATAAAGTTTTATGGCTTCTCCATCACTTACCCTTCACGTCTAGCTTAACTTTCCCTTCTCAGCATTATCTCTTTACATCTCTTTACCGTAAGATTGTTGCCCCAACAAAGGGTTACCTTGCTGTTCTCAAACCAGGTTTTTTCCCATATTTGGTTCTCTTACCTAGGTGGCTTTTCCCATCTTTGGAGAAATCTTTCTCTTCTCTAGGGTCTGTTCTAGGAACGTCACTGTAGTAGAATATATTTTTCAAGATGGACACAACAAGATGTTCCATCCCACATGTTCTTTTTACAATGTGACATTGATGCTCCTTTTATCAAAGTATGTTTGACCTCTTCCCCTACCCTCTTAAAACCAAGTGGATCTGTGCCTCCAGTAGATCTGTGCTTCTAAGGTTAGGTCGTAAAAGGCATTAAGGCTTCTGCCTGGTCCTCTTGGGACATTCTTTCTCATACTCATAATTGTTATGAACTGAATTGTGGGCTTGGCGCCTGTGGCTCAACGGGCTAAGGCGCCAGCCACGTACACCTGAGCTGGCGGGTTCAAATACAGCCCGGGCCTGCCGGGCGTTGTGGCGGGCACCTGTAGTCCCAGCTACTTGGGAGGCAGATGCAGGAGACTCGCTTGAGCCCAGGAATTGGAGGTTGCTGTGAGCTGTGATGCCACAGCACTCTATCCAGGGTGACAGCTTGAGGCTCTGTCTCAAAAAAAAAAAAAAAAGAATTGAATTGTGTCCCCTTTTCCCCAAATTCATATATTGAAACCCTAATCCCCAATGTATTTGGACATAGTCTTTAAAGAAGTAATTTAAGTTAAATAAGGTTTTATGGGAAAACCACTATCCAACAGGACTAGTATCCATGTAAGAAAGGGACTGCTCTGAATGCTAGGAAGAGAGGCCTCATCAGAACCCAACACTGCTGACACCTCAATTTCGCACTACCAGCCTCCAGAACCACGAGAAAGTAAAGTTTTGTTGTTTAAGCCTTCTAGTCTGTGAAATTCTGTTCTAGTAGTCTAAGGAGACTAGCACAAAAGTATCTATTTTCAACAAGGCAGGCAGGAACCTTTTATCACCTATCTCTGTATCCTAAGAACCTAGCACAAATCTGACACTAACCACATAACTGATGAACATTCCTTGAATGAATTCACATAAAACAAAGGAGACTAATTTAAAAGCTGGTGAGAAGGTAGAAGAAAAGGGCCTGAAATTGAAATAACAAGTAAAAGGAGATCCATTTGAAGAACCAATAAATGTGCTGACATAAAAAACACTAGCTAACATTTGAATGCTTTTTAAAGCAGACATCATGCTGGATAGATTACATGGATCATTTCACATAATCTTCAAGACAATTTCTACCTTACCCCTCCCCGCTCATAGAATGTACCGGGGTACTTGTTTATGGTAGAAGGCCTGCGATTGTGGGGGGCCTTTGAAGAGATGTCAAGAAAGCCAAGTCGAACTGAGACAGGGACTAGTTGGCTTAAAGGGAATAATTACATTCCTGGGAAACAGTACTAAGAAAGGAGGCGCTGTAATTTGGGAAAAGCTTAAATATGCAAAGTTATTGGTCAAGGGAAGAAAAAAGTTTCAAGGAGAAGGGCATGTTCCTGTCGTTGAAGGCTGCATTGTTGATAATAAAGGCAAAGAAAAAAAAAAGGCAGCTTAATTTGAAAATCTGAGAAGAGCTGCAGTGGATTGGTGGTCTCCACACTGTGCGGTGTTAAGAGAAAATAAGGCGTAAACAAAGTCGGTTGCTAAAGGCATAGACCACGATCTTCAAGAAATACAGAAGCAAGAGGTAGAGGGCGGTCAAAGGGGGTTAAGATCAAGCCTCTCCGACTGCAAAAGAACAGTTTCTAGAAGAGGACGGGTAGAAAGTTGGAACAATGAAAGAGGCTTAGAACATGAAGTTGTTGGGCTGAGCGGGATTTGCAAGAAGCTACTAGCGCCGGTCCTAACGCGATGCAAGAAGAGCATAGAGGACAGCTGTGCGGATAAAGAAGTCTGGCGAGTGCCTGCAGCGGTGACCAACCGGTTCCACCCAGACGACCGATGCCTCTCGCCAAAGGGGCAGCGCGGACACCAGCCTCCCAGGGACCTCCTGGAAGCCGTTTCCACGCGGGTTCTACCTCCCTTCTCCCAAGCCGCTGGACCTCCTAAGAGGCCCGTAGGGCTCGCACTCCCTAGGGGAGGCCCAGAGACCCAGGCCCCGCAGGCACTCACCCTACAGCTACGCGGCGCCAGCGCCGGACCGGCTGCACGATCAACGCGTCCCAGGCGGCCGCCAGGCGGCCCTCGGGAGAGACAGGACTCGGGGGCGCGGGCCCCAGCTTCAGCGAGCTCCAGAGCGAGCGCAGCGCCGAGCCCGGCAGCTCCGGCTCCAGCAGGAAGACGCAGCCCACGGCCAGCGCCAGGAAGCCCGCGTACGCAGAGCCGCGCCACAGCGCCATGGGGACCGAGACCGGGCAGCGAAGCCCAGAGACACTTCTCCCGGCCCTCGCTCTTCCGGGCTCGGTGCGGCGACGTCGGCACCAGCGCTACGTCACTGCGGCGCGCCGCGGCCCCCCAAGGGGCGGGGCCTACGCCGCGCGCGGAGAGCACCAGTGCTTAGTCCACGTCCGGGCGGTGGGACACGCTGTCCCACGGTCGTCCCCTCTCTGCGCTGTACTAATTTCCAAAACTCAGCCGTACCCAAAATAGAGCGGCGGGAACACATTTGCTTTCCACTCAAACGAAACTGACAGATTATGAAGAAGCGGGGAAACCTCGCGTTAATATTTGAGCTAGTCGGTGAACCCCTTTGGCATGAATCACAGCACCCTCTTTTAATCCATCCCTTTGACCCTATGCCATCCTCCAGCGTTTACTCATCCTCTTCCACGCCCGGTGCCCCGCGCTTCTGGGGAGAATCGGCTGAGATGGCAGCAGCGCTGCGCAGCGCTGCAGAGACTCCCTGGACATGCAAGGAGCGGGGGTCGGGGGCCATTCAGGGCCTTCCCTGAGATGAGGAGAGCCCGCAGAGATTGCCAGTGACCAGATTGCCTCTGGATGACCAGATTCAACATTCAGACCTTAAAATAACTCCATTGAGGGCGCTGTTCCTTTAACAATCTTGTGTACCACACAGGGCGTTGTGAACCTGGGTTAAGAAGCCCTGGTTTCTCCTTTCTCCTTGGTGATACATGGTATCACTTAAACAGCCTGGTCTTCCTTGGTGTGACCCTTCTGTGCGGGAGCCTAGGATGAAAGACAATTGAAGCTAGGCTTTGTGCCTGCTCTTTCTCAGCAGCCACCATTCCCAGTCTGGTCTTGTTCCCTGGCCTATTTCCCTTTTTCCAGTTCTGTTGGCTCCTAACCTGGGTACTGCATCCAATTTTCCACTCTATGACCTTTGGACTTGGTAGTGAAACTTTATTTACCCAGTTTTGGGCATTAGTCTTCATTCTCCCTAGCCCCACTTCACTAGTGCTTCCGCTAGTTCATCCCATCCAGCCCACCGGACCATACCGTCCCTATCAAAAGAGATGTTCACACAGGAAGAGACTTGGGTTACCTTGGAAAAGAAAGAATCCAAGGAGCCAATGAGATCTGTGTGAAGACATGAAAGCTGCCTTCCTAGAGTTGCCAATTCCTTCTCTCTCCTCAGGGAGTCATGTCAATCATTTCCCAGAGAAACTGCTCCCTTTCATGGCCCTCAGTTATTAGGTTTTCCTACTACCCAGAGGTGACTGAACCCGCATTTAACTCCTAAGCAGTGAGTCACTGACTGGTCAGAGACCATCTCTCTTTATTGAGAATTTTAACCAAGAGTCAAATGTCCGTAGTTAGTTGGTTTTGGTTGTGGACCCACAGAGTCACATAGTGTTGAAGGTTGGATAGACCAGTTAAATATTTTGCCAAGGTGAGGGAACAGAGGAAGCTGAAATGTGAGAAGGCCACAGAGCGGACAGATACAATGGCCTAGAGTGGCCAAAGTGGAGAGAAAGCCACCTGGGGCCTTTTTACTTGTGTGAGATTACTGCTGAACTTCCAGCACTTTGCACCTAATTCTGCTTTTTTCTAGGCTTGCAAGAAGATTTTATTTTGTCACAGAAACAAAACAATAGTAGCTTGAGCGAAATGGAAATTTCTCATGTAAAAGACCAAATGGGATGCTGGTAAGTTGTAGGCTGCAGCAGCAAGCTTGGCCCCATCTCGTTGTTAGGGAGGCTGCTTTGGGCCTTCTGCTGCTGGTCACTCGGTGTGGGTTTGCATTGTGGGTGGGAGAGGGGCCAGACAGGAGCCAAGAGAGCCAACCTCAATTCCAACTGAGAACTGAAGAGTTGGGAGGTACAGGAGGTGAAGAACGGTTACCAGTCATGATGGAGCCTGGTATGGTTTCTGGTCACATATACAATCACAAGTGCTTTAATTCCTTCTCAGTTCCCATCAGGGATTCAGGGGCAGGCTTTCAGCTCTCTTGGTACCAGAGCCCCTCTTGAAATAGTTCCTTAATGAAAACAGTCATTTGAGATTCTGATCATCTATCTGTTCAGAGAGTCTGGAATGCTTTGCAAGCCAATTGTTTTTCTAGAAGTTAGTTTCTGGGGACAATTATACCAATTCAGTTGGCAGCTGTGGCTCCATTGCCTAGGCTGAACAAAGAGAGAAAAGGGCTGGGTGAAAGGGGGGCACTGGACCGGCATAAAACTCACAGAACACCAAGGCTTATACGAAAGGTCTTTATTGGCGGGGGGGGGGGGGGGGGGGGGGGCGGAAACCTGCGCGCCAGCAATAATGTGGGGGGGAGGGAGGGCGGAAACCCCGGGTAGGGGGGGGGG
>CAUYON010164742.1:0-16517 GCA_963573935.1 Arctocebus calabarensis | reverse complement strand
CAGAGATGTTGGCGTGGATGTGGAGAAAAGGGAACACTTCTACATTGCTGGTGGGAATGCAAACTAATACATCCCTTTTGGAAAGACATTTGGAGAACACTCAGAGATTTAAAAATAGACTTGCCATTTGACCCTATAATTTCTTTACTTGATATATACCCAGATGACAAAAAATCACATTACAACAAAGATATCTGTACCAGATTGTTAATTGCAGCCCAATTCATAATTGCTAAGTCATGGAAGAAGCCCAAGTGCCCCTCGATCCACGAATGGATTAATAAATTGTGGTACATGATACCATGGAATATTATGCATCCTTAAAGAAAGATGGTGACTTTTCCTCTTTCATACTTACATGGATGGAGCTGGAACCCATCCTCCTTAGCAAAGTATCTCAAGAATGGAAGAAAAAGTATCCAATATATACAACCCTAATATGAAGCAAATTTATATCTTTCATGTGAAGGCCACAACCCAATTATTGCACAAGAAGACGGGGGGAAAAGGGAGAGGGAGGAAGGGGAGGGAAAGGGTGGTGGGGAGAGAGGATAAAGGGTGAGAACACACTTGAGGTGCATCTTTGGAGGGTCAGGAGAAAACTACTAAATGCAGAACAAAAATGTTTTCACACAGTAAATGAGAAAATTTCATGAATGTTATGTCAAACAGGCGGATGAAAATATCTCAGATTGTATATGAAGCCCGCACATTGTACTCCATGATTGAACTAATGTACACAGCTATGATTCAATAAAAAAGAAAGAAAGAAAGAAAGAAAATGTCAGTTATGCTGTAGGTGTTTGACTAATCAGTTTTCTTCTCCATAGAAGTCAAAAATGCCTGTGTCTAAGAATACCTTGGAACAAACTTGGAAATGTAGTAGTCACACAAAACTTAGTCATACAGCCTAAATATCACCAGCACAGGATTCTGTGTGTCTTATGCACCTTGTTCTTCTTTTCCAGGTGTCAGACAACTGACAAGAAGGAACATTACTAAGAAGTAAAACACAGGGCATGAGATTCCCAATATATGTGAATATGGCATCAAATATGATAAGAGCTGTAGTACTTAATATTTCTAATTAAAATACCCTCAGTGGAATATTATCAATTTTACCAACAGCCAAAAATAAGAGACTACTCATAAGGAAAGGGGTAGGGTTGGATAATACCTGCAATAGCATTCTTATAATTATCACCAATAATATTCATAATTTGGGCTTCCCAGCATAATTCCTGACATATACACACCCTACACATAATTACATCATCCTTCCAAATCTTTCCATCAAATTGTCTTTACATTTACCCCCTGTTCTGCTTTCTCCTGCCAACATTCTAGTCTAAACTCTCACCATCTCACACCAATAATATAAAAAGTCATCATTGGTCTCTACATCTCATCTTTCCTTTTAATGATTCCATGAACCATCTCAAGAGGTGCTTTCCTTACTTAGCTTCTTCAAATAGGTCTTAATCATCTAAATGGAAAATGTCCAGAGTCCATAGCCCACATTAGGATTATAGAAAATGCGATGTCACTCAAAAGCTACTACCTATCCCAATTTATTTTATATACATTCATCCTCATAAAAAAAAATTCCTCACACATTATATTTTTCTAGTTTGAAAAAAATCCCTGCTTATTACAAAATACCCAAATCCAAAGCTTTAGTGACCAACTTTAACTTCAGTACTCTCAGCTATATTGACTTATCACTACTCTCCCTTATTTATGAAATTCTGAGGAAAGTCTGACCATTCTTATGTGGATATCAGAGGATTTGGTATATAAAATCCAAGGAAACCAAGGAGTACTGGAAATCATCACAGGCATATTCTAAATTTGAACATCAATAGACAAAGTTGTAACATCACAAAGAAAAACAAAAGCAACTGTCTTATACCTGATCAGATATCAAGTCATCTAACAACAGTCATACTTCCAGGTGAATAAGAAGTTTTAGAGTTATAAACAAATTAAAATAAGTCAGTTTTTAAATTATACTATGAATAAGAAAGCTATGGATTCATTTCCCACTTCAGCAAGTGCATTATGAAGGTTAATTCATTAATATAAACTAGACTCAGTCATGATTTTATTCATTTAATTAATTCAGCAAATATTTGTTGAGGAATCCAAGCATTAGAAAAGGGGAAGTAAATGGGGAAGTAGAAATCTGAAAAGGGCCTAAGTACAAGAATCAGAGAAAGAGACACTAACTGCCCATTTGCCTCTGTCTCTGCCCACTGTGCTTTGGGAAAGGGTAGCAGGAGAAAGAGGCTAATTATCCACAGAATAGATAGTCTGATCCACCTCATTTCTAGTTCTCTGTCTTCTGAGATTTCTTTTAAGTGAGGATTTACATGAGGCACAAATATACTTACAATGCTATGTCCATTTTGAGGGGTCTAATCACATACCTCTTAATTATCAATTGTGTTTCTTATGAGGTTCAGAATATGCATCAAGCCATTAGCCATTAATCATAAAGTAATATAGATCCATATTTTCAGCCATCTTTCCTTCTAGGCAAAATGATCAATAAGATAGCTCAAAGTTCTTTGCATTGGTAAGACTTCCTTTTATTATATCCTTTCAGGACCATCTCTGCAGCTATTTCCATTTAGGTATTACCATTGTCTCATCCAAAGCTTCTGTAGTCAATTGCTGAATTTATTATTCATTGGTCACCTTGTAATAACAACCTAACCATGAAGCCAAGTGTGTGGGTTGAAACACAGAAGACAATGTAGCAAGAATAGGAGAAACAGAAATCTGAGCCTCTCACTTGTGCAGCTTACTTTTTGCCTTAAGAGTTATCTCAGACAAGACCAATCCCATTTTCACCAAACCTTGGCATAGTAACTTGGTAGTTCTTGGTAAAGCATTCGGTCTCTATTGGGACACTGTCTCTAAAATCTTTCTCAAATGAATCATTAACTACAGATAATGGCACAGTTTCCTCCAAAATTCTAAAGGCTCACATTATTATTTACCCACTGGGGCCCGCCAAATCCTCTTTCGAGTGGCATTAAATTATTCAGGGACATATGACCTAAACAGCAAAGAACCAGGGCTGCCTGGACATGATCCATAGTTTTTAAATTGCTCTGGGAAGCACTTAAAACCAGAAGCCCTCTGCTTATTCCGTAAATGTGTCAGAATAACACATTCAAGAGAGCCAGATCTTGTTTCCAAAGTTCAAAAGAACATTGTTCAACAATTGTGTTAGCTGTAGGGAGAAATATCTTGATGCACCTCATACCACTGGTCCTCTAGAAATCTCATTAAGGGCAGAACTTTTCATTTTGGTACATTCTCATTTTCAACCTTTTAGCACACAGATGTCTTCTCAAGATTGTTATAGGAAGTCACTGCTTCCTATTTATCAATTCGAAGAACATGATAACATCAAAGTACTGGATCAGTGTGATGTCTTGTGGAATGGAAACCAGGAAAAGACCCAAAAGGAAAAGAAAATTATGGACCAATGTCACTAATGAATATTGATGCAAAAATATTCAATAAGATCCTAGAAAACAGAATCTACAAACACATCAAACAAATTATACACCATGACCAAGTGGGTTTTATCCCAGGGTCTCAAGGCTGGTTCAATCTATAAATTTCATTCATTGCATAAACAAATTAAGACACAAAGACTATAAGATTCGCTCAATTGATGCAGAAAAAGCTTTTGATAATATCCAGCATCCTGTCATGATCAGAACACTTAAGAAAATTGGTAAAGAAAGAAAAAAAATTGGTAGAAAAGGGACATTTCTTAAACTGCTAGAGGCTATCTACAGCAAATCCACAGCAAATATCATATTGAATGGAGTAAAATTGAAATCATTTCCACAGAGATCAGGAACCAGGCAAGGTTGCCCATTGTATCCACTGCTCTTTAACATTGTAATGGAAGTATTAGCCATTGCGATTAGGAAATAAAAGGCAAACAAGGATATTCATATAGGATCAGAAGAGATCAAACTTTCACTCTCCACAGATGATTTGATTGTATGCCTGGAAAACACCAGGGATTTTACTACAAAACTCTTAGAAGTGATCAAGGAATACAGTAGTGTCTCAGGTTACAAAATCAACACTCACAAATCTGTAGCCTTTATATATGCCAACAATAGCCAAGCCAAAAAAACAGTCAAGGACTCTATTCCTTTCACAGTAGTGCCAAAGAAGATGAAATATTGGGGAGTTTACCTAACAAACGACATGAAAGATCTCTTTAAAGACAACTATGAAACTCTGAGAAAAGACATAGCTGAAGACATTAACAAATGGAAAAACATACCATGCTCATGGCTGGGAAGAATCAACTTTGTTAAAATGTCCATTGTTAAATGTCCAAAGCAATATACAATTTTAATGCAATCCCTATTAAAGGACCACTGTCATACTTTAAAGATCTCAAAAAAAAAAAACTTCATTTTATATGGAGTCAGAAAAAAACCTTGAATAGCAAATACATTCCTCAGAAATAAAAACAAATCAGGAGGAATCAAGCTATCAGATCTCAGTCTATAGTATAAAATTGATATTGATCAAAACAGCATGGTACTGCCACAAAAACAGAGCGGTAGAGGTATGGAACAGAATAGAGAACCAAGAGATGAACCCAGAGACTTACCATTATTTGATTTTTGATAAGCCAATTAAAAACATTCAGTGGAGAAAAGACTCCCCATTTAACAAATTGTGCTGGGTGAACTGGCTTGCGACCTGTAGAAGACTGAAACTGGACCCACACCTTTCACCATTAACTAAGATAAACTCTCACTGGATTAAAGATTTAAACTTATGACATGAAACTATAAAAATACTAGAAGAAAGTGGAGGGAAAACACTTGAAGAAATCGGCCTTGGTGAAGATTTTATGAGGACTCCCCAGGCAATTGAAACAACACCAAAAATATATTACTGGGATATGATCAAACTAAAAAGCTTCTGCACAGCCAAGAACACAGTAAGTAAAGCAGACAGGCAGTCCTCAAAATGGGAGAAGATATCTGCAGGTTATGTCTCCAACAAAGGTTTAATAACCAGAATCCACAGAGAAATCAAATATATTAGCAAGAAAAGAACAAGTGATCTCATCTCAGAGTGGACCAGGGACATAAAGAGAAATTTCTCTGAAGAAAACAGGTGCACGGCCTACAGACACATGAAAAAAATGCTCATCATCCTTAATCATCAGAGAAATGCAAATCAAAACCACTTTGAGGCTCGGCGCCTGTGGCTCAACGGGCTAAGGCACCAGCCACATACACCTGAGCTGGAGGGTTCAAATCCAGCCTGGGCCTGCCAAATAACAATGACAGCTGCAACCTTAAAAAATGCCCAGGCGTTGTGGTGGGCACCTGTAATCCCAGCTACTTGGGAGGCTGAGGCAGGAGACTCGCTTGAGCCCAGGAATTGGAGGTTGCTATGAGCTGTGATGCCACAGCCCTCTATCCAGGGTGATAACTTGAGGCTATGTCTAAAAAAAAAAAAAAAAAAAACCACTTTGACATATCATCTAACTCCAGTAAGATTAGCCCACATCACAAAATTCCAAAACCAGAGATGTTGGCATGGATGTGTAGAAAAGGGAACACTTCTACACTGCTGGTGGGAATGCAAACTAATATGTTCCTTTTGGAAAGACGTTTGGAGATCACTTAGGGATCTAAACATAGACCTGCCAATTGATCCTGTAATTCCTCTACTAGGTATATATCAGAAGTCCAAAAATCACTTTATAATCAAGATATTTGGACCAGAATGTTTATTGCAGCCCAATTCATAATTTCTACGTCATGGAAGAAACCCAAGTGCCCATCAACCCATGAATGGGTTAATAAATTGTAGTATATGTACACCATGGAATATTATGCAGCCTTAAAAAAGATGGAGATTTTACCTCTTTCATATTTACATGGATGGAGCTGGAACATATTCTTCTCAGCAAAGTATATCAAGAATGGAAGAAAAAGTACCCAATGTACTCAGCCCTACTATGAAACCAATTTATAAACACCCACACTTTCATATAAAAGCTATAGCCCAACTATAGCCCAAGAAGAAGGGGAAAAAGGAGAGGGAGGGAAGGGGTAGGGATGGAATGGATGGAGGGAGGGAAATTGGTGGGACCACAACAGTACATTTTACAAGGGTACAAGTTTAGTGTACTAAGGGTAGAATATAAATGTCTTAACACATAACTAAGAAAATGCTGTGAAGGCTATGTTAACTAGTTTGATGGAAGTATTTCAAATTGTGTATAAAACCAGCCCATTGCACCCCATAGTTGCATTAATGTACACAGCTATGATTTAATTTTTTTAAAAAAGACTGTTGTAGCTATGTTTTGTCCTTTTTATTTCCATATAAATTTTAGAATCAGTTCCATTAAAGATTAGTAAAGTAAGGGCTACAATATATAATGCAATTCATTGACTCAGTAGATGTATTTGAAGACTAGGATTATTATAATGTTAACAGGTTTTTAACATTCCCTTCTACTTATCTAAAACATCTTTAATTTCTTATCAGAAAAGTTTTTTGGCTCACAGAACAGTTGTTTTGGGGAAGACTTATTTCTTGGTATTTAATATTTTTGATGTCATAGTCATCAAAGAAAAACAAATCAAGATCATCTCACCCACGTTAAAATGGTTTTTACCAAAATGGCTGGCAATAACAAATGTTGGTGAAGAGGGAACCTGGTACACTGTTGGAGGGGATTTAAATTAGTGCAACCACCAGAAAGAATGATGGGGGATTCCTCAAAAAGCTAATAATAGAATTATCATAAGACCCAACAATCCCATTGACGAGTAGATATCCAAAGGAAGGGAATTCAGTATATTGAAAAAAAAATATCTACAGTCTTGTGTTTACAGCAGCACTATTCAAAATTGCTAAGATTTAGAATCAACCTAATTGTACATCAGTGAAAGAATGGATAAAGAAATTATGGTACATATACATAGTGGAATATTATATAGCCACAAAAAAAGAATAAAATTCTGCTGTCTGTGTGGATAGAACTGGAGAATATTATGTTACATGAAGTAAGCCAAGCACAGGAAGACCAATATCACATGTTCTCACTCACATGGAAGCTAAAAATTTTCTTAAAAATTGATCTCATTAAGACAGAGAATAGAATGATGGATACCAGAGGGTGGGAAGAGTGACAGAGATGGGGAAAGATAGTGAGGATGGTTAAAAGGTGCAAAAATATATTAACACAGAAAGACAGAATAACAATATTTCACAGCACAGCAAAGTGACTATACTCAACAATAAGTTAGGGTATACATTAAAATAGCTAAAAGAGTAGAAATAGAAAGCCCGTAATACAAATAAATGGTATATGCGGGAGGTGAGGGATATTTCAAATACCCTGATTTGATTCATTTAAAAAATTATACAAAATATTTACAAAATATGAAATATTCTCTATGTGTCAGCCACCTCTTTATAAAATGTTATAAAGAATATTTCATAAATAAACTTACACTTAGCTATAATTTCCCATTTTCTCTATTATGGAAACTTTTGGGACACCCTGTGTAAAGGTACAGTAATTGAAACATCATGGTACATGCATAAAAACAGGCACAGAGATGAATGTAACTGAATAAAGAACACAGAAATAAATACATACATGTACAGCCATTTTTGACAACAGCACCAAAAACATACATTTAGAAAACTGACACCTATAAGCAGAAGAATGAAACTAGGACACTATCTTTCACCATACACAAAAATCAACTCAAAATGGATTAAGTACTTACACACAAGTCCCCAAACTACAAAGCTACTAGATGAAAACACAGGGAAACACTTCAGGACATTATTCTAGGCAAAGATTTTATGGCTAAGACTTTAGAACCACAGAACCACAGGCAACAAGAACAAAAGTAGACAAATGAGACTATATTAGACTAAACAGCTTCTGCACAGCAAAGTAAACCATCAACAGAATGAAGAGAAACATGTAGAGCAGGAAAAAATATTTATTTACAAACTATTGATCTGACAAAAGACCCATAATAACAAGGAACTCAGACATCTCAACAGATAAAAAACAAAATATACAAGTGGCCAACAGGTGTATGAAAAAACTTAGCAATATCACTAATGACCAAAGAAATGCAGATCAAAATCACCATGAGATACCATTTCACTACAGAATGGCTCTTATCAAAAAGAAAAAGTAATGACAAGGAAAAAGATGAGTACGATTACAGAGACATTCTCATGATGATAGTTGACTGTAGAAAATGTCTAACCTTTTGGAACATTTCCTGAAATGCCACTTCTTGGAAAGAATGTGCAAAGATGTATTTCTTCAAAGATACATTTTACATAACTGTTGATTATTATCTTAATAAAGAAAAAACATAATCTTATAACAAAATTTTACAATCACATAATCATAGTAGTCCTTTTTTAAATATTAGAAAGTTACAAATAAATTTTTAGCAATTAGAATTGATTTCAAATTTGGATTGAATGATGTGAAAAATAAAATACATGAGTTACTTGCAAATATATGAAAATCATACCCATGTATATTTATAAATACATTTAATGGTACTAATATATTTACATAATAAATTTATGAAAGGGTATGATCTGAAATATTAAGAACAGTTCCTACTTTTAAGTTATATTTTTCTGATTTTGATTATATTAATCTATTTTATTTGTAAGAAATAGTAATTACTTAAGATAAAAACATGTTATAAAAGCTAAAAGGACCATTATATTCTGCTAGCTACCACAGATTTTATGGAACAAAGGGAAAAGCAGGTAGGCTTGTGCTTTTTCCTTTTATTCTAAGTTATATACTTGGCCTATGTTGAATTCTATTATGCCAACTCCTTTTCTCCATGGAGAATGTTTCCAATGCTGCATATTTTAGGATTTTTGCCAAATGTTTATTTAGAAAAGATTAATTAATGGTTTTGGAAGCTGGGTCACTTAGGACTCTTTCATTTATTCATATAGGCCAGGTTTGGTAAATAAAACAAATGTTAATCTTGTTACTAAAAACTACCCCTTTTCTGTAAGACAATCTGAATATCATTCCTCTCCAAACCAGAAAGATTCAGTATTCACTAGATCTTTCAACAGTAACTTATTTTCAAATCAGACACATGTGTTGGCAAGAAAATCTTGGTTAGGGGATAGCAATGAAAAAAATTAGCCAAATCAATGCCATCTAGCACTGTCTGTGACGTGAGGATGGAGCCATGAGGAACAGGGCCAGAAGTCCACACACAACTTCCTGCAGACATAGTCCTCACCCTTTTAACACTCAGGATGCTCACGGATAAATAACCATCTGGAACCATTTACATATTGTCAATAGCGTAAGTACATGCCTCTTATTTCATTTTCTTTCCTCTTTTAAAGACATAGTTGATGATTTTGCCTTAGTAATGATTTTAATCTGTTTTACCAAAATTAGAGATATGACTAGTTAATTAATTCTGTTAAATGAAATATGTATTTATCACTTTTGAATTGATTGGAAAGAATGGTTTCATAGCAATTAAAAGCAGATAATCTAAGATAGCTTAAATGAAGAACTTCAAAAATAAGCCATTGTTAAACATTCCCCCTAGTTTTGTAGAGTGAATACACCTACTTATAATTACTGCAAATTAGACATTATTTGGAGCTATAGTTAGGTTCCCTAATTTAAAAAAATATATTTAAACATTAAATAGAAATGTCAGACCATAGATTTAGGAGCAAGGAACGGGCCAAAGGTTCTAGGGTGTGTCAGGTACCAGTACTAGATGTCTCTAAATTAAGAATTAAAGGTAAGTGGGCTATGAGTACAATTCTTTCATATATCTCAAAACTATTCATAAATCTACTTAATTACTTGTTCTATTGTTAAACTTTTAATTAGTCTATTTTGCCTATGTGGCATTCACAATCTTGGTAATGTCTCAGAATTTCCCAAAACGATAAACCAGAATCAGTCTTCCCTCTTCCTAATGGTAAATATAAATTCTAGGGGATTTCCTTGGGAATTGGGTAGTCAGTCAACAGACACCATGTCCTGTTTCTGGGGGAAGGGAATCATTTAAAGTAATCAAATAAAACTTTTCATGTAGCAAATTAATTAGAATTTCTATGAGAATTTTTCAAAATTTATTGATGTCATAAAAAGTATTCACAGTCTTGAAATGAGCTTGAATAGTGAAATAAGCAGCTTAGTAAATGCCATGATAGAATAACCACAGTGTAGCAGTTGACCCAGATGTAGAATTTAAAAGTCCTAAATCTCTGCTTTAACATTTTTGTGACAGATGTATTGAAGATCATAAATGACAACCACAAAAGCAAATTATTTATCTGTCAAGTCCAGTTCAGAAGTCAGTTATCACTTTTTCATTTTAATGCAGATATTACATGTATGCTGAGGAGATAGTTAGGTTCTGGTGCACTCAAAGAATCACCTGGCATATTTCTCTCACTGAAAGGAAAACCAAACAAAAATCCGTCACATTAGAGGCAGTGATATGGCAAAATTAAGAGTAAAAAAGTACCTTCATGAGTTAGAGCAGTGTCAAAAACAAGTTCACCTAAGAAACATTATCTCTTCATCTACATCTTAGGGTAAATATTAAGAATAATGCTATGTTTCAGAATCTTAATGTTCTGTGGCTATTTTAATAAATAAGATTAAAATCTTGATTTCAACAAAATTTTCAGCAACAAAACACAGAGGGAGGGAGGAGCAAGATGGCGGCCAAGTAACAGCTTCCTTGAAACTGGGCATGGTGAGTCTGAGGAGAGAAGACTCCAAGTATCTCTGGCTTGTGGGATCTGCCCAGATACATCTCTTTGGGGACACAGGGAGTCAGAAAGAAACATCTGGACCCCATTAGGAGGACAAAAGCAATGGAGAACTGGCAAGTGGTTGCATGTGTTCATTCAGTCTAATCCCACTGTCAACTATAAGCACAGTAGCAGTGAGATTGCAAACTGAAAAGGCCTTACCTGTGAGGTGCTTTTTGTTTTTTGTTTTTTGTTATTGGCCTTGGCACTCACTTGAACTATCTTGGGAGAACTTGGACAAGAGTGTGGAGGTCATTGAGCATTGTCTAGGGCCCCATACTGAGCCACTGAGCCAGACTGAGTTAATCGTGTTTGGTTCTGGGCTGCACAGAGCCATCAAGAGAGAACTGCCCCAGCAAGCTCTCCCCTCAGGGTTGCAGAGCAAGGATTGGGCGGGAGGCCTTGGGTGAGTAGTGACTGAGCAGCCTAAAGGTGGGGGCTGAGATGCCTGGTAGCCCTGGCCTCAGGGTCATAGAGTGAGACCAGTTGTGGAACCCTGGGTAAGTTGACAGCCACTTCAGGAGTGATCCCAGTAACAAGTGCATTCCTGGGAAAGCTGCTTAGCCAAGGCTAGCAGTTTAAAGTGCCTTTTATGCAGGCTGAGGAGAGATTTAGGGTCTCCACCCTGCAGGGTTTGAGAAATCAGCAGAGGTCTCCAGCCTCCATCTCATATAGCCATGTCAACATTGTGATTAACGTCTCCTACCCCAGAAGATCACTGATTGCCCAGACAATATTCAGCAAGATATATAAAATGCTTTGTTTTTCGTTTTGTTTTCTTTTGGGTTTTTTTGTTTTTGTTTTTGTTTTTAATTTCAACATTTTCTCTCTAGATTTTTCCCTTTTTTTCCTTCTTTTCTTTCTTCATTTTTCTAGTTTAAATATAATTTTTCATTGTTGCCTCGTTTAACAATCAGAACTTCATTTTTGCTAGTTTTTCTATCCATATTATTTGGTTTTTCCCACAATTTTGTCCCATAAAGTTTTCTGTTTGCTTGTTTTGGTTTGATTTATAGCATTTTCGTCTTTCCTCTATACTTGGTGGAGGTGGGGTACTGTGTCTGAACAGGCTAGCAAAAAGCTGCTGACCTCAAGGGAACCACCCAACCAAGCACCCCCAGAGGTTGGGGGTTTTTAAGATTGGGTCAAAGTACCCTAATGTACCCCTATATTACTCCTGTCTCCCTCTTTCTGTGCCTCTCTTCTTTTTATCAATATTCCCTTATACTCACCCCCTCCCCTTTCTCTTTTTTACTTTCTGTCTTTTTTTTTTTTTCTCTTTTTCCTTCTTGCTCTTCAGTCTTCTCAACCTTCTGGTCCTATACCAAAAGGACTCATTGAAACCCTAGTCCAGAGACACAGTAACTTAAAAAGCAAGAGGAAGTGAAAGGAAAATTAGGGCAAGGAAACAGATAAAAGAAAACACTTATGAGGAAGAATCAGCAGAAAAGTCTTGACAACATGAAAAACCAGTCCAGAGCAATCCCCCCAATGGACCATGAAGTAGATAATGCAGAAGATTCCACCTAAAAGAAATGTTAGAAATGGCAGAAAGGGAATTCAGAATACACATAATGAATACAATGAAGGAAATTAGGGAAACAATGAAGGAAATAGCCGATAAAGTGGAAAATAATCAAAAGAAAATAAAAAACAGAATCAAATAAGAGATGAATGATATAAAGAATACAGAAAGGATATAGCAGAGCTGAAGGAACTGAAGCAGTCAATTATGGAACTTAAAGATGCAATAGAAAGTATCAACAACAGATTAGACCATGCAGAAGAAAGAATCTTAAAAGTAGAGGACAAAGCTCTTGAGATAACTCCGCTAGTTAAAGAGGAAGAAAAGAAGAGAGAGAAAGCGAAATATTCACTGACAGAATTATGGGACTTTATGAAACATTCAAACATACAAGTTATAGGTATCCCAGAAGGGGAAGAAGAATGCATATAAATGAAAATTTCCCAAATCGCAACAAAGATTCTGACACATTACTTTCAGAGAGATATCAGACCCCAGGTCACCTAAATTCTAACAGAACTTCTCCAAGACACATTGTGATGAACCTGTTCAAAGTCAAGACAAAAGAAAAATTTGTTCAAGCTGCCAGGAGTAAGTACCAGTTGACCTACAGGGGCAAATCCATCAGGGTGACTGCAGACTTCTCTAATGAAACTTTCCAAGCAAGAAGAAAATGGTCATCTACCTTTAATCTACTTAAACAGAACAATTTCCAGCCCAGAATTCTATATCCTGCTGAGCTAAGCTTTAAAATTGACAGAAATCAAATCATTTACTGATATACAAACATTGAGGAAATTCACCACAAAAAGACCAGCTATTCACAAAATACTGCAACCTGTTCTACATACTGACCATCACAATGGATCAACAGCAAAGTAAGAACTCAGAAATTAAAGGACAGAACCTAACTTCCACAATGATGCAAAAGATAACACTAAGCAATGGACTCTCACAAAATAAGATGAATAGAACACTACCACACTTATCAATTATCTCAATAAATGTTAATGGCTTGAATTCCCCACTGAAGAGACATAGATTGGCTGACTGGATTAGAAAATACAAGCCATCCATTTGCTATTTGCAGGAAACACATCTGGCTTCAAAAGACAAATTAAAACTCCAAGTTAAGGGTTGGAAGACAATTTTTAAGGCAAATGGAATTTAGAAGAAAAGAGGAGTTACAATCTTATTTTCAGATACATGTGGATTTAAAGCAACTAAAGTCAAAAAAGACAAAGATGGTCACTTTATATTGGTCAAAGGAAAAATACAACAAGAAGAAATTTCAATTCTAAATATTTATGCACCCAATTTAAATGCTCCCAAATTCTTGAAACAGACCTTACTCAGTCTGAGCAATAAGATATCCTATAACACCCTAATAACAGGGGACTTTCACATTCATCTTACATAGCTAGACAGAACCTCTAAACAGAAATTAAACAAAGATACAAGGGACTTAAATGATACCCTAGAACAACTGTGCTTAGATGCATATAGAATACTCCATCCCTAAGATAAAGAATATACATTCTTCTCATTTCCCCATGGAACATTCTCCAAAATTGATCATATCCTAGGACACAAACTTCAACAGAATCAAAAGAATTGAAATATTACCTTAAATCTTCTCAGACCACAAGGCACTAACGGTGAGACTCAACTTCACCAAAAATGTTCAACTCCACACAAAGGAATGGAAATTAAACAACCTTCTATTGAATGACAGCAGGAAGAAATAAAACAGGAAATCATTAACTTCCTTGAGCACAGTAACAATGAAGACTCAAGCTACCAAAACCTGTGGATACTACAAAAGCAGTTCTGAGAGGAAAATTTACTGCTTTAAATGCCCACGTCTGAAAAACAGAAAGAGAGCTCATCAACAAACTTACAAGCCATCTTATGGAATTAGAAAGGGAAGAACCAATCTAATCCTAAATCTGACAAAGGAAAAAAATATCCAAAATTAAACCAGAGATCAACGAAATTGAAAACAAAAGAATCATTCAGAAAATTAATGAAACAAGGAGTTGGTTTTTTGAAAAAATAAATAAAATAGGTAAACCTTTGGCCAGACTAACTAGTAACAGAAAAGTAAAATCTCTAGTAACCTCAAACAGAAATGATAAAGGGGAAATTACAACTGATGCCACAGAGATACAAGAGATCACTTCTGAATACTATCAGAAAATCTATGCCCAGAAATTTGACAATGTGAAGGAAGTGGATCAATATTTGGAATCACACCCTCTCCCTAGACTTAGCCAGGAAGAAATAGAGCTCCTAAACAGACCAATTTCAAACACTGAGATTACAGAAACAATAAAAAATCTTCCAAAAAAAAAAATACCCTGGTCCCAATGGCTTCATACTAGAATTCTATCAAACCTTCAAGGAAGAGCTTATACCCATACTACAGAAATTATTCCAAAAAATTGAGGAGGAAGGAATCTTCCCCAACACGTTCTATGAAGCAAACATCACCCTGATACCAAAACCAGGAAAAGACCCAACTAAAAAGGAGAATTTCAGACCAATTTCACTAATGAATATAGATGCAAAAATTCTCAACAAAATCCTAGCCAATAGATTACAGCTTATCACTAAAAAAGTCATACATATGAACAAGTAGGTTTCATCCCAGGGATGCAAGGCTGGTTTAACATACACAAGTCCATAAACATTATCCATGCTATTAACAGAAGCAAAAACAAAGACCACATGATCCTCTCAATAGGTGCAGAAAAAGGATTTGATAAAATCCAACATCCTTTTCTCATTAGAACACTGAAGAATATAGGTATACATGGCACATTTCATAAACTGATCAAAGCTATCTATGACAAACCCACAGATAATATTTTACTGAATGGAGTAAAACTGAAAGCTTTTCCTCTTAGAACTGGAACCAGACAAGGTTACCCTCTGTCACCATTACCATTCAATATAGTGCTGGAAGTTCTACCCAATACAATTAGGCAAGACAAGGAAATAAAGGGCACTCATGAAAGCAAAGGGAGTCAAACTCTCCCTCTTTGCTGATGATATGATCTTATACTTAGAGAACCCCAAAGACTCAACCACAAGACTCCTAAAAGTCCTCAAAAAATACAGTAATGTCTCAGGATATAAAATCAATGCCCACAAGTCATTAGCCTTTGTATAGCCAATAACAGTCAAGATAAGAGGCTAACAAAAGAGTTGAAAGACCTCTACAAAAGAAAATTATGAAACCCTAAGAAAGGAAATAGCAGAGGATATTAACAAATGTAAGAACATACCATGCTGGTGGCTGGGAAGAATCAACATTGTTAAAATGTCTATACTTTCCAAAGCAATCTACCAATTCAACACCATTCCTATTAAAATACCAACATTGTGCTTGTAAGATTTGGAAAACATGATTCTGTATTTTGTATGGAACCAGAAAAAACTCCATATTGCTAAGGCAGTTCTTAGTAATAAAAACAAAGCCAGGGCATCAGCATACCAGATTATAGACTGTATTACAAAGCCGTAGTGCTCAAAACAGGATGGTACTGGCACAAAAGTAGAAACATAGACATTTGGAATCAAATACAAAACCAAGAAATGAAACTAACATCTTACAACCACCTAATCTTCAATAAACCAAACTACAAAAATATACCTTGAGGAAAGACTCCCAATACAATAAATGGTACTGACAGAACTGGATATCCACATGTAAAAGACTGAAACTGGACCTATACCTTTCTCCACTCACAAAAATTGATTCAAGATGGATAAAAGACTTAAATGTAATGCATGAAACAATAAAAATTCTCAAAGAAGGAGGAGAAGCCAAGAAGGCGATCTGTAGCCAGCTTTCCGCAGAGGTTCCCATCCAGAAGGAGAGTTAAGGACAGAAACTCAGCAAGAAAGCCGATGGTTTGGATCTGAGACAAAAGAAAAGGTCAAAGAGTGCACATCAACCCTGCTAGGGCAACCTGAGACCCTGAGGACACAAACAAAAAGGTACGGAGCACATCACCAAGCAGATGGGAGTCCCCTCTCCCATGAGAGAGGTTCACAGTATACTCCATACCTCCATACAAACAAGCGAGCAGAGTTCGGCTGTCCT
>CAUYON010164741.1:0-26119 GCA_963573935.1 Arctocebus calabarensis | reverse complement strand
CACTGATAAACCTAAGAATCTGGAGAAGAGAGAACTGTTTTCCAAATAAAAATTAATATATGTAGAGAGATGAATATGATGGATAGCATTTAAAAATGTCTCATGTCTGACAAAATACTTAAGAGTACATAGTACACGATTTGATTTCTCAATCTGTTACATGTGCTAAATATTGTGGGAATTATTAGCAGATAGTCAATTTTGTCCAGGTCATTTCATTATAACATGCCATTCAGAACTTGGCTCTTCCTGATTTATCTTTGCAGTGTGAATTATGCTTTAGTTTCACAACATTCCACTAAAAGATAATAATGGGACATAAAAATTACTAAACTTTTATAAATACATTCAGGCCTGTTTTTTCTGTGTTTAGAGTTACTATGGATGGCTCTTCCCACTTGTTTGTCCATAAGTAAATAAATGTCAGAAGTATTTGTTCTTAACTTTTTGACTTCTTATTAATTAACTTGGTCATAGAACTAAATACTAAATGTGATCTACACCTGTTTATTACTATGGACATTTAATAAAATTCCCAGTGGTACCCTGAAAAAAAAAATTTTTTTTTGACACAGAGTCTCACTCTGTCACCCTCGGTAGAGTGCTATGGTGTCACAGTTCACAGCAACCTCAGACTCTTGGGCTTAAGCAATTCCCTTGCCTCAGCCTCCCAAGAAGCTAGGACTATAGGCCCTGCCATAACACCTGGCTATTTTTTTGTTGTAGTTGTCATTGTTTAGCAGACCCAGACCAGGTTCAAACCCGCCAGCCCCGGTGTACGTGGCCAGCACCCTAACCACTGAGCAACAGGTGCCAAGCCATAACAAAATATTTTAAGCTCTGAATAGATCCCAATAAACATGAATTAAAAATAAATTTTTATTTTATTTTTTGTTCTTTATGAAAAAAATGCCATAGCATTTTTGTAAAAAAAGAAATAGGCATAAACATATTACTAAAGCCACCAAAGTTCACTATGTAAACATTATTTGAAAGCAAAATACTTTTTAAAGCAAAAGATAAAATGTTATCATAGCATTTTGAGTTGAACTTTATCCCATAATCACATCTACTATAGATGTTAGACAATGGAGGTAAACAAGTTGGGGAGAATCATTATTGTAATGCTAGGGAGAAAGATTTTTTTTTTTTGAGACAGAGTCTCACTATGTCGCCTTCAGTAGAGTGCTGTGGTGTCACAGCTCACAGCAACCTCAAACTCTTGGGCTTAAGCAATTCTCTTGCCTCAGCCTCCCAAGTAGGTGGGACTATAGGCACCCGCCACAATGCCCAGCTATTTTTTTGTTGCAGTTGTCATTATTGTTTAGCAAGCCTGGCCTGGCCTCAAACTTGCCAGCCTGGGTGTATGTGGCCAGCGCCCTCCTCACTGAGCTATGGGTGCCGAGCCAGGGAGAAAGATTTTTATGACAGCTCAGACAGACAGATGATGGACAGACAGATAATTCCATTTACTCTGAAATCTAAAGAAGCTTGTCGAAACAAAACATGAAAGCCTTTCTGTGCTCCCTAAGTAAGCATCAAAAATATCAAGCAAAATTATTGCAGTTTTGCACAAAAGTGAACCTCTTGATAACTGTGTATATGATAGCCTGTTTACCTTAGATTTTTGTAAGGTCTGGTACTAGCTTGAACATTTACACTGAAAATAACATTATCATTTCTTTTTTACTCTGTCACCCGGGTTGAGTGCTGTGGCATCATCATAGCTCACAGCAACCTAAAACTCTTGGGCTCAAGCAATCTTCATGCCTCAGCTTCCCAAGTAGCCGAGACTACAGGCGCCTGCCACAATGTCCAGCTAATTTTTCTATTTTAGTAGAGACAGGGTCTCACTGTTGCTTAGGCTGATCTCCAACTCCTGAGCTCAAGCAATCTGTAGGCCTCAGCCTCCTGGAGTGCTAGGATTATAGGCGTGAGCCCCCATGTCTGGTCTTGGTCTCATGTTATCGTTTCAATAAGTGCAGATAAAATTGCTAGTGTTTACAATTTTTTTATTTGAAAAATGAGCAATTTTCTTAATTTATTTGAAAATGTTCTTGTTAGTCACGGTGGTGAAGTTTTTAACAAATGTTAGGTTATCACCAGATTTCATGAGTGTGGAATAATTTTGGACTGAGAAAAAGGGGAGCATATCTTAAATTCTTTTCAGTATTAGACTCATGTGACTTGGAGATACACAAGTTGTTTTTGTTTTATTAATATTATTTTTAAGGCTGGGCACAGTGGTTCATGCCTATAATCTCAACAGTCTGGGAGGCTAAGGCAGGTGGATTGCTTGAGCTCAGGAGGTGGAGACCATCTTGAGCAAAAATCAAGACCCAGTCTCTATAAAAAAATATATATATATATACACACACACACATATTTGGTGGGGCATTGTCAGCGGGAGGCGCTTGTAGTCCCAGCTACCTGGGAGGCTGAGGCAATAAGATCGCTTGAGGCCTAGAGTTTGAGGTTGCAGTGAGCTATGGTACTCTAGCAAGGGCAACAAAGTGAGACTGTCTTCAAAAAATTTTTTTAAATTTCTAATTACACAAATGGTACAGAGTTTTATTTTCCCTGAAAAAAACTGAAGATACATCTAAGATCCTCTTTGATCCCCTAGTTCCACTGGTAACTACCATTATCAGTTTGGTTTGCATCCTTTCAGACCATTTGTTTATGGATTTATATACCTATTACAGTGCACAAACAGATTAACTCATGGAAAGTAGGTATTTTACTTGTCTAAGGAAAACGGGGCCTGTTACTGATTTTTATCAAGTGGACTTTGTTGTGATGGGCAAGAAAGAGATTGGAAAGAAAGGATAAAAAGGAAGGGAGGTCTTGCCAAGAGTGATCATTTACTTCTCTAAATTTCTTTGGCCCTGAGCCCATTTTGGACAAGTCACACCACCATCCTGTTTGCACAATAGCACAAGCAGTTTAAATATATTGCATCCAGTTTCATCAATCAGTGGCTCAACAAAGATGGATAAACAACTCCTTCTGTCTTCTGAATGTACAGTTCCATTTTATAAATAAAAAAGATGACAAATAATTTTGGCTTTAAAGTACAAACTAAAGTCATTACTTCTGTCTTCAAATTCTTTCTGTATTCCAACTGAAATAGAAAAATCTTTGTTAATCATTTCACTAATTTATTTTAAAATATAAGGTAACTTTGTGTTTAAAAAAAGATGGCACAGACTCATTTCTCCTTACTTCTCCCTGCTAAATACAATAAATAATTCAAAAGTCCATCATAAAGGGACTCTGGAAGGTTTCGGAAAGGGGAAAGCAGACTAACCTCAGGACTTGAGGAATGATACTGTAATGATCTCCCTGGCTTTTCTTTAGTATGTCCCAGGCTGGGTACTGGAAAAGCCTGGAACCTAGAATCTCCCATCAGAGCAAATAAACAGAATAAAAGAAAAATCTGTTATTTGTGGCCAAACCAAGAAAGGAGTAAAACCTAGCCAGCATAAGAAAAACCTTTTGGACAGTACTGACCATACCAAAACTGAACCCATGGTGTCAGCAGAGCACAGACTGAGTAGGGACTAGAGACGTCAGTCTCATTCAGTAACCGCAGGAGGCTAGGGGAAAAATGCCTTCTTCCCCTCTGGGAGAACCAGCTGAGGTTAAATGGGAATCCCAGTGGCACTAGGGAAGCACTTCCTCCCCCCGCTGGACAATAGCCAAGAGCTAGTGGGAGCCACAATTGCACTGGCACCCAGAGAAGTCGTTCTCAGCCCTGTTGGCAGCATCAATGGATACAGAAAGGAGTACAGACTGCTATTTCCCACCTAGCAGCAGCAGGTAGGCAGAGTTAGCACTGCCAGCCCCCGAAGGCCTAGTATCTCCCAGCCCCTGGTGTCACCAGATGGCCCAGGAAGGCACGTTCTTTTTTTTTTTTTTAATAATTTTATTAAATCATAATTGTGTACATTGGTGCAATCATAGGGCAGAATGTGCTTCATATACAATCAGAAATATTTTGATCGTACTGTTAGAAATAGCCTTCATGGCATTTTCTTGATCACTATATAAAGACATTGATACTCTACAATTTTTGCAGTTTTTGGCTGGGGCTGGGTTTGAACCTACCACCTCTGGCAAATGGGGCTGGCACCCGACTCCTTTGAGCCACAGGCACAACCCAATCAAATTAATTTTAAAAGGATTACTATGCATAAAATAAGAATATGCTTTTATTTATTTATTTATTTATGTTTTATTTTTATTTTTTTTTTTTTGAGGCAGAGCCTCAAGCTGTCACCCTGGATAGAGTGCTGTGGCATCACAACTCACAGCAATCTCCAATTCCTGGGCTCAAGCGAGTCTCTTGCCTCTGCCTCCCAAGTACCTGGGACTACAGGCGACCGCCACAACGCCTGGCCAGTTTTTGGTTGCAGCCATCATTGTTGTTTGGCAGGCCTGGGCTGGATTCAAACCCACCAGCTCAGGTGTACGTGGCTGGCGCCTTAGCCCGTTGAGCCACAGGCGTCGAGCCAGAATATGCTTTTAATTATTGTGTATTTTCCATCACATTTTGATGGTCTGGAGTTCATGATGCCTTGATAAACTTGGAGAAAAAGGATAGCAATAGAAAAATTAAAAAAAAAAAAACAAAGAAAAATTTAAAGCCAAAATTTTAGGTGACCCTTAAAACTAAAATAAGAAATATAAAGAAAATATCTTCAAATAAATACTACACAATGAAAGCAAAATAGGAGAATCTAAAAATGGCAACATTCATTTTACATTTAACTTTTGGAGAAATTTGTATAAGATCTTACTGTACCTGCAGTATAATTTTATTTTTAGGTTATTGCCTGTGCCTTCAACAATATTGAACACCTATGCTATTCCAGAGACTTTTCCAGTGAATAAAATAAACAAAGCCCTGGTTTCACTGAAGTTGGGGAGAGGCACAGTAAGTGAGCAACAATCAGACAGAGCCAGACTGTGAAAAGCTCTGAAGATAGTAAGTAGGAGTGAGGGACTGAGAAAAGTGAGCTGGGATAAGGTGCAGAGGTCTGGGGCGAGCTATTTGATATCCAGTGGCCAGGAGGACCCCTCTGTAGAGAAGATAGTTGAGCAGTAGCCTGAATGAAGTGAGGGTAAGAGCCCTGGGACCATCTCGGGTAAGAGCGTTCCAGACAGAGAGACTGGTGAGTGCACTGGTCCCCAGACCAGGAGCACACGTGACACTTCACAGGATGGCAGGCAAGCCAGCATTGATGGAGTGGAGTGAGCAAGGGGACAAGATTAAGAGGTAAGACTGAAAAGAAGCCAGAGGCAAAGTAACAGAGTAGGCCGCCATAAGAACTTCAGAGTCAGCCCATCAGTAGCTCCTTACCTATAGCAGGTTCTCTGGCAGCACATGCTGAGATGGAGTTTGGGGCTATAAGATATTTATTAGGAATCAACATCAGTAAAAGGAAGGTGAGGCAGCAAGATGGTATCGCGGGAAAACCTAAAGCAGGCCTTACTCTATTTTGGTCTATGCAGCAAGAAGTTTATTCTCTGCCCTTGTTGAGTTAGCATCTCTGTGGGAGGCCCCTTTGTAGAAGAGGCAACTCTGTTCAGCCGGGTAAAGCCTGCATAAGGAGGTGGTGGCTGGCAGCTGTGTTGTGACTGCACTTCCTACAGCCTAGAGGCAAGTTTTTTTTTTGTTTGTTTTGTTTTGTTTTTAAAAGGAGCTACGGATAGTGCATCTTTGGTTTACCATAGCAGGAAATTTATTAATGTTCTATATAAATAGAGTAGAATTATTTTTCAAAGATCATAAAAATATTGAAAGAGTGATCATTCTTGATTAATATAAAACCCCAGTAAAATAAGAATTGATTGATATTTCCTTACATTCATAAAAATACACAGCTCACACTAAAATCTAGGGTCATAATTTATAATGATATGTTAGAAGACATCCCATTAAAGTTAGGAACCCTACTACCACCAGAATTATTTGATAGTTCCCTCTATGCAGTACAGTTGGAACAGAGAAAAAAAAATTAAGTAGAGAAAACAAGAAGCATTGTTTTCATTACTTGCCCATGATATGAATTTTTTTCTTATTTTAGAGACAGAGTCTCACTTTATCACCCTCAGTAGAGTGCTGTGGCATTGCAGCTCACAGCAATCTCCAACTCCTGGGCTTAGGTGATTCTCTTACCTCAGTCTCCTGAGTAGCTGGGACTACAGGCACCTGCCACAATGCCCAGCTATTTTTTGTTGCAGTTTGGCTGCGGCTGTGTTTGAACCCGCCACACTCGGTATAAGGGGCTGGTGCCTTACTCACTGAGCCACAGGTGCTGCCTATGATATGAATTTTTAGTCTAGAAACCCAAGCAAACTGAAAATAATTAAAAACAATCGGAAAATGCAGTAAGGAAGTTGGTTATATTTAGGTCGTAAAATTTAATAGCTTTGTAAATGTCAGGGGTTGGTACACTTTTTCTGTAGAAGGCCAGATAAATATTTGTGCCTGTGGTCACATACTCTGTGCTACAACTCATCAACTCTGCTGCTGTAGAACAAAAGTAGCCACAGAAAATGTGTAAATGAATGGGCCTGGTCATAGTCTAATAAAATTTAATTTAAAAAAATGAGTAGCAGATTAGATTTGGTGTACATCGGTAGTTTTCTGCTCCCTGTAATATACATTGAAAAATCATGAAGAAATTATAATGGAGAAATATCATTCACAACAGCAAGAAAAACGATAAAAAATATTATAAACTTGATTAAAAAATAATGTGCAAGCCTTACAGAATAAATTACTGAGAGACATAAAAGAAATTTCAAGTGAATAGAGATTAAAATCCTGCTTTGATTAGGAAGGTTCTATATTGTAAAAATGTCAGATAATTCTTAATTAATTATAGATGTAAGCGAGTCTCCATTTAAATATTTACATTATTTTTAATCCATTTTCGTCATCTAAATTCCTGTAAAGTTATTATACATATGCATAAATTGTGTTTTAGTCAAGTTTCTATTGATAAAAGCTTTAGTGTTGCTACTTTTCTTTTTTTTTTTTTTGCTATTGCTATCACTAGTAATTTCTGCACTGAATATACTTCTACATGCTTGAAAAATTATGAAAGTATGTCTACAGACCAAATAACCGGATCAAATACTATGTCATTTTTCAGGTTGTAACAAACTGCCTAAGAGGATCCTTATATCTCTCCTAGCCCTGGGTGGCGTCGTTTTATGTTTTTATCTTTCTAATATGTGAAAAATGATATTTCCTAGGTTTTTAATTGATATTATCTGATACTATGAGAGAAGTTGGGCATTTTTTCCCATACTCACTAACTTTAGTGTATGGTGCTGCTATAACGAAATACTATAGACTGCATAGCTCATAAACAAAAGAAAGTTATTTTTCACAGTTCTAGAGGCTGGAGAGCCCAGGATAAAAGTGTCCGCAGATTCAGTATCTGATGAGGTCCTGTTTCCTGGTCCATAGATGGTCCTTATTGCTTATCTTCATCTGAATGAGCAATCTTGCGCTCTTTCCTACGGGCACAGATCCCATTTATGAGAGCACTAATCTACTTTCATGACCTGATGCCTGCCCAGTGGCCTCACTTCCTAATACTATCACTTTGGGGGTTAGGATTTCAACATAAGAACTGGGAGAGCACACCAACATTCAGATCATAGCATTCATCATAGGTATTTTTTTTTCCTGGACTTTTTAACTTTATTTGTGCTCTATTTTTTGTTTATACGATTGCTCTTCATTTTCTTATTGGTATATGTGAGATCTTTATTAGCTATGAAACCTATCTCTAGGTCTGTTACTTTTCTTGTAAATCAAAATACGGTTTTTCAGTGTGTATCAAAAATAATATTTTTTTCTTTGTAAGTTTGAGGCTTTGTGTACTTCTTTTTTTTTTTTTTTTTTTTGTAGAGACAGTCTCACTTTTTCGCCCTCGGTAGAGTGCCATGGCATCACACAGCTCACAGCAACCTCCAACTCCTGGCCTTAGACGATTCTCTTGCCTCAGCCTCCCAAGTAGCTGGGACTACAGGCGCCCACCACAACACCTGGCTATTTTGTTGTTTTGCACTTCAGCCAAGGCTGGGTTTGAACCCACCACTTTCGGCATATGGGGCCAGTGCCTTACACGCTGAGCCACAGGCGCCACCCTGGGGCTTTGTGTACTTAATATCACTCAAGACTCCAAAAAATATTTCACCTGCTATGAGGGTTTTCCTAATTACCTACCCCAAATAGGTAGTATTTCCTCCAATTTGTAAGTAAGGAAACTGAGGATCAGTGAGGATAAGTAACTGGCCCAAAGTTACACTGCTAGTAGGTGGTAGAACCCGGAGCCAGAGTTTAAGCTCAACATGATCTGATTCTAAAACCAATACTGCTGTATTATCCTGTTCCATCCTGGCTTTGTCCATCTCCCATGGATAAAATTTTAGGGTTGGAAGAGATTTTCCACACAAGATCGTGAACAGGAGATCAGGAAGGACATATGTAATAGATTTCTCATAGTAAATATTTCATGCTCATCAGTTTTTTTTTTTTTTTTTTTTTTTGTAGAGACAGAGTCTCACTTTATTGCCCTGGGTAGAGTGCCGTGGCGTCACACTGCTCACAGCAACCTCCAGCTCTTAGGCTTAAGAGATTCTCTTGCCTCAGTCTCCCGAGTAGCTGGGACTACAGGCGCCCGCCACAGCGCCCGGCTATTTTTTTGTCATGCTCATCAGTTTGACCAAGAATTAATGATACTCTCAGAATTATTTTATCAGGATATATAGAATCTATATAATTTGCTGTTTTACATGCATTAATACACTTTGATTTTTAGTACACCTCCTAGATATTAAACATTATTATGTGTAATGATTATTATTTGCATTAAGAAGGCCTTTAATTCCTAGTTGTATTTAATAATTAATCCCCATAAGTATAGTATTTATTATTCAGAACATTATGTAGTAGCAGAACCATCACTTTCAGTAATTAAGAGTTTCTGCAAAACTCTTTTGGAATGAATTTTCAGATTTAGTAAAAACAAAAGGCTGATTAATGGCATATTCTTGCTAAATGTCATGAAAACAAAAGATGTGCTTTCTGTCAGTAAATCAAACTGGTGGTTTTAGAAGAATGCATAATCAGAAGAGTCAGTAACATAATGTTAGGTAATTCTTCAAGATTGAGTTAAGATAAATTATTGATCTTTACTGGCCATAGAAATCATATTACTTGAATTTAAAGGTTAAGGCTTAAGGGTTCTAGTTATCAAGTCTAGTTTGTGTCCCCATAATTTAACAATTAATTATTGATTATGAATGTGCATGTTGTAACACTGCATAATCTCAGCTTTTGAATAAAATCATACAAGAACAGAGATCTTCTTAGGAAAAGGTGAATTATTTTTATTGTTGTTACTTATCACATGCCTGTTCTAAATGACAGGCATGTAAGGATAAAATTGTTTTGGTTGACACATGTAGATTATCATGATATATAAATTTAGTATATTATTATTCAATTCAACAAATACTTGCAAACCTCTAAACACTAGAAAAATTACTGAAGAAGACATAAGATGATGAAGAAGACACAATCCTTGTCCTTAAAGAAAATGAGAGAGAGGGTGGCACTTGTGGCTCAAGGAGCATGGCGCTGCCCCCATATACTGGGGGTGGTGGGTTCAAGCCCAGCCCCAGCCAAAAACTACAAAAAAAAAAAGTAAAAAATGGGAGAGAGCTACTGTAACCTCAATATTGTCTGTTACCTAATCCTCTTTCTCTGTACTCCTAAAATTAATTTGTCCCCATCAGTCCCTAGATTATCTGACATAGAAGAAAAAGTTTTAGATGACGAAATTGTAGCCGAGATGTAATTCTGAGGGAAGAGTGTAGGAGCTTACTGGAGATTCCATGGAAGGAAGTTATGAACAAAATAAAAGGGAGCAAGATTTTGGCAAAGAATCCCTGAGAAATTTGGACAACTAACCAGAATTTTTTCAAAAGAGATATACAAATGGCCAAGAGACATATGAAAAATGCTTGACATCCCTACTCATCAGGCATAATGTAGATTAAAGGCACAAAGAGATAAGAGATGCCACCTTATTCCTGCCAGAATGGCCATTATTTAAAAAATCAAAAAACAAACAGTGTTGACGTGGATGTGGTGAAAAGAGAATGCTCATACACTGTTGGTCGGAATGGAAACTAGTATAACTTTCAATGGAGACAGTATGGAGATTCCTTAAGGAACTAAAAGTAGGCCTACCATTCAATCTAGCAATCCCTACCCAAAGGAAAAGAAGTCATTTTACTAAAAAAGGCAACTTCACCTAAGTAGTTATCACAGCACAATTAACAATTGCAAGGATTTGGAATCACCCTAAGTGCCCAGCAACTGATGAGTGGATAAAGAAAATGTATGTGCCAAAAAAAAAAAAAAAAAAGGTCTATACATTTTAAGAAAGAAAGGCTGTATTCAATGCGTACTGCTCAAGTCACATTTGACTTTTACATTTACAAGAGGTGTTCAATGTGACCTGTATTCATCTTTTGTTCTCAGTATATATTGGGTAGTACAAATTTAATATGTTTTTTTCCTTTCTTAAAATGTGTGCATGTATTTTTGGCACCTTCTGTGTATACCATGGAATACTACTCAGCCACAAGAAGGAAAGAAATAGAGTCTTTTGCAGCAACTTGGTTGGAAATAGAAAAACTTATCCTAAGTGAAGTATCTCAGAAATGAAAAAGAAAAAACCAAATACTATATGTTCTCACTCAGAAATGGGGGCTAAATGATGGGCATATATGGTTATAAAGTGGTGTGATGACCGTTGAAAACTAAGAGGGGGAAGAGTGGCAAAGGGTCAGGGATAACAATCTACCTATCGGGTAAAATGTACACTACTCCAGTAACAGGGGCAGTAAAATCCCTGACCACAGCTCTATGTAATTCATCCATATCACAGTAACAACAAAAACATATGCACCCTAAATCCATTGAAATAGCAAAAGTCCCACAAAATTAATTGGCCTTAATTCCACTGATATAGAACTCAGCGTCTTTTTGCACTCTCTCTAAAGAAGCAACTTTCACAAAATCCCTGTGAAAAATGTTGATTTTACAGATGCTTCCAGAAGGCAAAATAAAGTAATAATGGTTAAGAGCATGGCTTAAATCCTCATTCTGTAGCTTCCTAGCTGGGAGTTATTGGGCAAGCAGTTTAAAGCCTGTGACTTAGCTTCCTTTTCCATACAGTAAGGATAATAATAGTACTTATCTCATCATTGGGTGGTGATAATTAAATAAGTTAATATATGTAGAGCGTCTTCTGTAAGTGAACACTATAGAGAGAAACATTAGCTTTTATTTTTATAGGAGTCATAGAGGAAATGGTTTTCATCACATACCACATAGGAAGAGGGGAAAAAACCTCCAAAATTCCAATTTGACTTCTTTGTGCTTTCCAGAAGTAACTTCTCTACCACCAGGCACCAGAGTTGAGTTAGGGTTAATTTATTTTCTCACAGTAGCCTCATCTCCCAGATTTGGCTAAGGAGTAGGAAGGGCCCATACAACATCTAGAAAAATACAGTCTGGGGATAAGGTATAAAGGTCAGCCTACATACAGAAATTTAGTAATCATTAATATGGAAATCATTTAGTAATCATTAATTTAGTAATCATTAATATGGAAAAATTAGAGAATTCTCAACAGTGACATTGAAGAGGAAGGATGAGCAGGCAGAGGGAGAAGACACTGGGGAAAAAATCTCTAGAGAATATTAAATTGTTAAAACATAAAATGCATACTTCCAATATAAGATGCCAGACTAAATGCACTCTATTTAAGAAACCTCATAACAATTTTAGTAAAAAGCAAAAGACGTAAACACACAATAATGGAAAGAGTATGTGGTGGGCATCAGAGAATGTGGAAGAGGGTAAACTGCTGTGAAGGTGCTGACGAGTGAGGCTGAGCTGAGAATTCCCATGACGTTGGGCAGTAAAGGGAGAGAGAAGCTAGCTGGACCAGCCACACCCTGGGAGATGCTGAGTTCCCGACCATTATAGAGTTATCACAGGACAGGTTGGAGCAGGCGAGCCGAAAATAGGGATGAATGATTGGTTTCTGTCAGTTCAAGACTACTTGCCACCTTTCTGTTCTATTATTTTTTCATACTTTCCCATCTTATGTTTTTTTGAAAGATCTACATGCTTGAAAAAAGGAAGCATGGAGTTTTTAAAAACAGCGAGGTGCAGCTCCTGCTCAAATGATCCCTACAAAAGTTTGAGAAACCAAAAGGATATGGATTCCCCATTTGGGAATCACATTATTTACAATTCAAGCTTATGTCACTGTAACTAAGGATGTTGCGCAATGATAAGGCAAGTCTTTATACTATATCCTTCCTAGTTCTAAGACACTATCCTTGACATCTTTTCTAAGATAATCATGGAAGTAGCTTTGAACTACACGAAGTAGGTGACAATCCTTTCTGACTTTCTCAAATTTGTTTCTCAAAATTAACTCATTGGACTTTGCTTTGCATTCTTGTGATACTTTCGTAAGAATGTGTTTCAACTCCATCCAGGTTAATATAAAAGATATAACGTATCCAATGCACTCAATACTAACATGAAGCCAGTTGATGAACTAATACATGCCCACACAAGAGAAAAACTCAATTCAATTCAAGTCAGGGGAAGTAAGGAGGGGGCGGAGGAAGAGGGGAGAAGGAGGGGGATTGGTGAGCTCCCACAATGTAAAGGTACATGGCACGTTTCCTGTGTGTGGGACACAACTACAACAGAGAGTTGACCTGACAAACGCAAACATTATAACTCAATCATTTGTACTCTATTAATCTGAAATAATAAAAAAATTCTTTAACTCATCTAAATAGTGATCCCTTGCATTATGAAAGGAGCTAGAGGTCTGTTTACACACTTGGGTGGTTGAGGATGGGGGTTGGTCCTGGTACTTTATCTTCAGAGGAGGGGATAAGGATCAGAAACACAGACAACCATTGGATGCCCTAACCTCCTACATGGAAGTAAAGCAAAATGCAGCACAGACCGATAGTACTTAGGATTCTAGAGCTTTAAAAGAGTGGCACTAGCCTCTGGAAGATGAAATATGAAACCTTATGATTCAACACTTTTAAACTAAACTCATGGCATGTACTTGAAGCTATTTGAGATGTCTCCATCCGACTGTGAGCCAGTTGCATGCGGGGACCACATATTGGAAGTCTCCCTGCCCAAGCACTGGCATGAGTAGTGACCCAAGGAGTGTTTGTTTAAGTAAAGGATTAAATGAAAATTTGTGAATGTATTATTTGGGTAATTAAATTTAGCACATTCCTAAATTTTTGAGACTTAAGTCATAAGCCATTCATCTGACTCACTTTCACATTATGGTCTTAAAGTGGCATGCCAGACCTGTTAGTAAAGATAATAAAATTTAAAAATTTTTGAGCTGGAAGGAACTTACAGTTTGGTTCTAAAATTGAACATTGCTTGACTCATCAAGATGTTATAAGCATCTGTGAATTCAGTGAATGATCTCAATGGGGCTTAAAAATATGTGTAAAGAAAGGTTTAATAGCCTCCTAAGCCCTGAAAATTATTCATGTTGGTGAAATTCTGCTTTGGACTTTGGGCAAATCCTCTGTCTTCTCTTTTTCCCTCTTTTTTTTTTTTGTTTTCAGATTTACTGGCAATTTTAACACTTCAGCTGAGAGCCATCACACCACACTGTTAAACCACACTTCTAAACTGCTAACTTTGCTATAACTTTCAATTTACTCTCAAGTTCAGTAATGCCAGGAAGTAGGAGGGCAGCTTAAAACCCTAGATGTATCAAGGAAACAGATATTAAAGCAAAGGTACAAAGAAAATGCCTGTGATGTCTTTTAGCTAAGTCAGGCACAGAAACACTACCACTGAAAATATTTAAAAACATACTTGTTCAGTGCTTCAAGACCCTGGGCTCTATTTATCAGTGATCAAATCTATGAGAAAGTCTTAAGTTTTGATGCTGCTGCTGAGGGCATGGCTTTGTCCATGAGTAGTGTCTGGATCAAACCTAATCTGAAAGTTTTGCATTACACATTCTGAGGCAGTAGACATGCAGAGTTGGGTTTGGATTGCAAGGCAGCATATGGGTGCTGACTTCATTACAAGAACAAAGACTCCTTGACTGGAAGAAACATTAGTGTTAAGCAAAACCTCTCACTTGAACATCTCCCACTTATGGAGGGTTGGGTTTTCTAATAAAATATGTGTTTGGCTATTTCTCATCTAGTTAAAAAACTTTTTGCTTTAGGTATTTTGATGCAATGTCATTTGGCAAACATAAGTCTATGGCAGTGCTATAGGAGCTGCAAACTATAACTCATAGATAATAACAGCCTGTAGAATGTGAACATTAGGAAACTTTACAAAGTTAAATAACCAGCCTGGCATCGGAGAAATAGGGACAGATTCAAAACCTGCTACACCCTTGCTGTCCTAGCTGTAGTCTGAAGCTTTTCACTCTTATGTCACAATGATTATTTGTTTTACATGGCCACTATGTGAAAATATTATGTTTCTGGGTCCCAGGACCCTGTAAGTAATGATAGGTCAACATAGAGGATTTCTAAGTGCTCTTACATCCAGAGAAATTGAAATTAAAATTTGGAGTGGCCAGGCACAGGGCTCATGCCTACAATCTCATACGTTGGGAGGCCAAGGCAGGAAGATTTCTTGAGGATAGGAGGTTGAGACTAGCCTGGGCAACATAGTGAGACCCTGTCTCTAAAAAAAAAAAAAAAAAAAAGGGAGAGAGAGAGAGAGAGAAAGAAAAATATTAGGCAAGGTGTTACATACCTCTAGTCCTCAGCTACTTGGGAGGCTGAGGCAGGTGGATGACTTGAGCCCAGAGTTCAGAGCTGCAATGAGCTATGATCAGGTTCCTGCACTTTAACCTGGGTACCAAGGGAAACAACATCTCTAAAATAATTTTTGTTTAAATAAAAAAAATAATAATTTTTTCAGGGAGAGAAAGCAAGCCTGACCTTAATTGCTTGAAAATAGCATAAATGCTGAATTAATGTAAAAATCTCTAACAAAAATGCAATTATAGAAGAGGAAACATGGAGTTCAGAAGACCTGGGTTCTAGGCCTGGCTCTGCTATGTCTCAGGAGGCCATCACTGGAGTAGCCCGGGGGGGGTTTGAGCCAGAGGTAATAACACTAAGGAACTCAAAAGCAGATATAGTAATTCTCAATCAGGAGTTCAAGCTTGGTGCCAAAGAGTAGAAGACCAAATCTGATCTTGTTAACGTACATTAGAAACTCAGTTATGTCAGGCATTCTTGGCAGGTTTCAAATTTAGGAATAGGCAGGCCTCTTTTTTTATTTTTTTCCTTTTTTATTCCTTTTTTTTTAAATTAAGTCATAGCTATGTACATTAATGCAATTGTGGGGTACAATGTGCTGGTTTTATATACAATTTGAAATATTTTCATCAAACAGGTTAACATAGCCTTTACAACAGGAATTAACCATTTTATCTATTGCAGAAATGAAAATACAAAGGAGTAAAGTAACTTGCTAATAAATAGCAGAATTATTGTGTTTTTTTTTTTTTTTTACTGTTGAGTGCCTTATATATTCTGGATATTATTTTCTCTGGTCTATTGACTGTTTCTTTTGTTCTACAGAAGCCTTTTATTTTAATATAGTCCCATTTGTCTCGTTTTGCTTTTGTTATCTATACTCATAAAGCCTTGACTGTAAAATCTTTGCCTAGATGTCCTGAAGTGTTTTTCCTCTGTTTTCTTCTAGTAATTTTATAGTTTTAGGTCTTATGTTTTAATCCATCTTGAGGTGATTTTTGTATGTGTATATGGAAATATAGTTCACTCTATTGGGGATCGGTTTCATTCTTCTGCATATGGATATACAATTTTCTAATAGCCATTTATTGAAGAGTCTGTCCCTTCCCCAATGCATATTCTTGGCAAAAGATTTATAAAATCTGGAAGAAAACAGAATATGTATCTTTCTGTTTAGATCTAATAATATTTGCTTTACATATATGGGTGTTCAAGTGTTGGTGTGTATTTGCCTATAACTATTATATGTTCTTGCTAAATTCAACTCTTTAGTAGTATATAATGACCTTCTTTGACAATTTTTCTTGTTTTTTACTTGAAGTCTGTTTTATCAGATGTAATTATAGATACCTCTGCTTGATTTTGATTTCCATTTGCATAGACCATCTTTTTCAGTCCCTTTACTTTCAATCTATATGTGCTTTCAAGTTGAGATGACTTTCTTATAGGCAGCTTATAGTTGAGTCAGTTTTTTAAAAATCCATTCAGCTAGTCTATATCTTTTAAGTCAAAAATTTCATCAGCTTACATTCAAAGTGATTATGGCTATGTGAGTGCTTATTCTTATCATTAAAAAAAATGATTTCTGATTGTATTTCCTTCCTTCCTTCCTCCCTTTCCTTCTTACTGTTTATCATTGTGGTTTGATGGTATTAACTAAGGGTAGCACTTCAAATTTATCCTTCTGTTATTTGACTTTTTGATTTACCACTGTTATTTTGTATGTTTTTATCATGGTAGTTACCATTCATTCATTTCAGGGTGTAGGATTCCCTTAAGCATATTTTTGTAGAACCAGTGTTGTGGTGAGGAATTCTCTCAACTTTTGCTTTTTTTGGGAAGACTTTAATTTTTCCTTCATTTATGAAGGATAACTTAGACAGGCATTGCATTCTTGGATGACAGGTTTTTTTTTCTTTCAGAACTTTTAATATATCATCCTATTCTCTCATCACCTGTAAGGTTTATGCTGAGAAATCTGATAGCGGTTTCTTTATAAGTGACTAGATGCTTTTCTCTTGCTGTTTTTAGAATTTTCTCTTTGTCTTAGACTTTTGAAAGTTTGTCTATAATATGCCAAGGAGAAGACCTTTTGAATTATATCTATTTGGGGATATTTGAGCCCTTTGTATTTGGACATCTAAATCTTTTGCTAGACTCAAGAAGTTTTTAGCTATTATTTTGTTAAACAGGTTTTCTAATATTTTCATTTTCTCTTCACCTTCTGGGATACTGAAAATATTTAATGGCTTAATAGTGTCCCAAATTTCATATAGGATTTTCTCATTCTCTTTTTATTCATTTTTCTTTATTATCATTTTTTGACTTGGTAATATCAAAAGACCTGTATTCAAGTTGAGTTTTGTTTTTTTACTTAATCTAGTCATTGTTAAAGTTTTATATTTCATTCAATGAATTCTTCAGTTCCAGAATTTCTGTTTGCTTCTTTTTAATGATATCTATCTCTGTGGTAAATTTCTTATTTACACCTTGAATTGTTTTTCTTGTTTCTTTGTAAGGTTTTTCAGTATTATCTTGTGCCTTGTGTCTTACTGAGCTTCTTTAATATCGGTATTTTTCTCATGATTTTATAATAATAATCTTTTTATAATCTTCTTTATAATCTTTTTGCTTTGGATCTATTGCTAGAGAATTGTTGTGTTTCTTTGGCAGTATCATATTTCCTTGCTTTCTCCTGTTCCCTATGTACTTATTTTGACATTTATACATATGATGTAATAGTTGCTGTTTCTCATTTTTTGAATTTGCATTTGTAGAGTAGAATTTTTTTTTCAAAGTTTTGTATCTATGGTGTTGTTTAGGCAGGAAACTTTGGATTTGAATCTGGGTGTGTCCAATGGCTTACTTAGGCTCTTTATGATTTCTTCAGCAACAAAAAGCTTTGGTAGTATCTGTGAATTCATTGATGGCTTATGGTGCAGTTGTTGGTAGAGGCTGTGGGATACCAGGTAGGCCAGTCTTTAGGCCCCATTTGTGACAGCAACATACTGAGAATACCTGTCCTTGGACCCCATGGCAGCATACACTGGCACCAGTATTAGTGGGCCCACACAGGCCAATTCTTGGACCTCCATATGGCTTGCTCAGGTTCCAGGAATGACAGTGGTGAGTTAAATAGGTGGAAAGGTTCTTGAGCCCCTCGACAGTAAGTGTGGCATGGGTGATGGCAGTGGCAGTGGTGGGAAAACCCTGTGGGACCCATGTGGTCCATACTTGTTGGCTGTGGCTGTGGTGGGCTAAGCAGACCAGTCCCCAGGCCCACAGGTGGTGGGGTTGTCAGTTGTGGTGATAGTAACAGGTTGAGTGTGTCCAACTTCTGACCCTTAAAGGAGTGCTCCGGAGCCAAAAGTGGTGACCTGGAGCTGGGACCTTAGGCCTTTGGATGGCTTGCTTGGGACCTAGACTAAGTGGACCTTCCTTGACGGTCCCTAGTGGTGCACATATACACTAGGCAGGAACGGGTGATTTCCAGGCCCCTGGTGGAATGTTCATGTAGGAGCAGAAGTGGCTGTCCTTTGGTCTTGCTACTGGGGAGGACAGGGTTGGTTTCAGTGGAGAGGCCATAGGTATATGGCTGAGGGGAGTGTGCTTCACTTAGTCCGGGAGCAGCTCACATCAGTAGTGGTTGTAGGAGGTGGAATTTTACTTCAGGGAACATGAAAATGTGCAGCTACCCCTTGGCTGGGAGTGGGAGATTGCTGCCAGTGGCCCTGCCTCACCTACTTCACAGCAATGGCTGTGCTTGGGGAATGTCAACTGGGGCTTAGGAATGTGGAGATATAGAGGCTATTGAGCCTCAGGACAGGGTACAGTCTATCGTGGGCTGGGATACCTAAATGGCACTGTACTGCAGCTGCTTAGGACTCAGGGGTCTGTGGGTCCCAGCATGAGCATTCTCTCTGAAGCAATGCTTTCATGTGGTCCCCAGCCAGCTTTCTATGTTTGTCTCAGGGCTGCAAGGGTCAAAGGACTCTCCTGTAGCTAGGACTTCAGGAGTCTACAGTGGGAATGTGGTCCATGGAGGGTGTCTTGCTTACACTTTTCCCACATAAAGCAGCCTTTCCAGATTCCCAGCTGATCCCAGCCAAATAGCCTACCTTGCTTCCCTCTCCTTATTTGCTTTTGGTGCTTCCTGTCATTTTTTTCTATTGAATTCAAGGTTTCTTTCTAGATGATCCATTCAAAGTGTGATTATTTACTCACTATCTTGGTTCCTGTCCATGGACAGGGTAATTACCAGATGTATCTAGTTAGCTATTTGAAGCCTTTGTCTTCAACTAACCTATTTTTATAATAGTTCTCAAATATATAAACATATACAGTTAAAATTCTTCCCATTTTAATGTTGGGAAATATAAGAAAAAGAAAGGATTTCTGTGACTTTACCAGACCATTAAATTGTTGGTTTAGCTCAAGGTATACAGATTTTTAGAAAAGAACTTAGGGTATAGACCTCTGTAAAGGATAATACCATACAAATGTTTGTTATTTGTTGTATTAACCTTGAGTGAGGATGGAGGCCCATGGAGTGTATGCAATTCATTGCAACTAGCTGTCCCATTTAATAACTTGAAAAACCATCAACTGGTCTACATAGTATAGAAAGTTATATTTATTATGTAAGTAAACAGTGTTTGGTATCCTTTTTTCTACTTTGTAATAATCACAAGGAGTAAAAATAAATTTTGAAGTTATGTCAGTGGTCATTTCTTATGGCATTCACTTTTTTGCCTTTCTTCTCTCATCAAACTCTCAGCTCCTTCTTTTCTCCATGTTCTTCCTTTTCAAAGATAGAGATGACATTAGAGATGGGAATGCAGTGGAATTATTTTTAGATTATAGCTCTTTTGACTTTGTCTCTCCTTGGATATTCTGGGACCATCATCACTGCTGGCTGTGATTTGATGGAGGCTTTTGTGAGCTCTTTTTGGTCAGCCTGTCACCCTGTTGGCTTGAAATGCCAAGTCTGAGAATGTGATCCCCACAGCACAAAGGACCCCAGTAGCAATATGCTCCCCATGAGCCTTAGATGGTGTTCACTCTAAATAGGCTTTGGTCTTCATATCTGTTAGGGGGCATCTCTGTTTTTAGTTTCAACAAGCCACTCATTCTTTTAAATTTCTGGGCCCAATACTACTTTGAAACACACTGGCAAACAACAGAAGATACGATGGCACTGTGGTTTGACTGTGTCTCCAAAGTTAATGTGTTGGAAATTTTATCCCAAATACAGCTGAGAGGTGGGGCCTAATGAGAGTGTCTGTGTCCTCGGGGAACTAGGGTCAGAGATGGATTAATGCCAGTATTGACTTAATATATTCTTTATAAAAGGATGAGTTCAAGCCCCTCCTACATGCTCTTTTCAACGCGATCCCTTCCGCCATGTTATGCCTTAGCAAGAAGGCCCTCAGTGCATGCCAGGAAACTTTAAGCTTCCAGAACCACAAGCCAACAAACTTCTCCTTGGTTAAAAGTTATTCAGTCTCAGGTTTTCTGATACAGTAGCACAAATGACCTAAGACAAATAGCACGTGAAGAAGTTAAGGAAGAGGTGCAGACTTATAGAAATTTACAACTCTACTAATGCCCCTGTCAATTTGGGAAACTTTCAACTATTACTATGCCTCTGCTAAAGGATGCCTTTACTCACTCCCAAATGAGTAAACAATATGCTCAATATTTGCTTTGCACTTGTGAGTTCAGTTCACTTTGGTTCAAAAATATTCCTAGGAGACATTATATCCTTTATATTGAACCCTTTGGTGGTTCAGCATTATCAGCTCTTCTTTTGGTGTGGTTGTAATTCCGGGGTCACATACTTTGAAGTCTTAGTCCCATTCTTTATTGTATACCTGGCACTTTAGATCTTCTACATCTGAAGCTATGCTTTAGATTTACTTGTTTTTTACTCTCTGCTCACAAAATTCCAGCAGAGACCAAAGCCCTGCTGTCTCTTGACACAGCTCCCAATGTCAAATACCTCCCTATTTTCTGCCATTGGATCACTTGCTGCTGTAGTATACTTGTGTGCTAGGCAGAACAATGGCCCTCCAAAGATATCCATGCCCTAATCCTTTAAACTGTGAGTATGTTAGGTTACATTACAAAGGAGAATTAAGATTGCAGATGGAATTAAGTGTCCTCAATCAACTAACCTTAAAATAGGGAGATTATCTTCCATTATCCAGGCAAACCCAATATAATCACAAAGATCCCTTAAAGCAGAAGAAGGAAGAATAAATGTGAGTGTTAGTGTAATGCAGAGTGAAAAAGATTGGCTGTTGCTGGAGGAAAGGGAATGTGTTAAGGAACGCAACTGCCACTCAGGTTGAAAGGGCTGGGAATTGGATTCTTCCTTACAGCCTCCGGAAGGAATGCACATAACTCATTTTAATTCAATAAACTAGAACAGACTTTGACCCACAGAACTGTAAAATAATAAATACGTTTTTACTTAAGCCATCAAATTTGTAGTTATTTGTTGCAGCAGCAATAGAAAACCCATACTTCCTACATGTCCTTCCATCTCTTCTATTTGTGTTTGATCACTAGTGAACCAGCTACCTGGCTGAATTGGGATGACCATGTCTGTTGGTTGGTCTATGTCACAGTAATTCTCTTCTGTCCCGTTAAGGTTGACCTTTTCATGTCATTGTCATAGCAGCTGATACTCTTAAGTATTTCAGCCAGACAGATCACATCTACAGATTCCAATATCTAATACAAACTGCTCTTGTCTGTGACCTTGGAAAAATAACTATCCTTCCCTGATCCTCAGTTTATTCATCTGTAAAATGAATAGTATATCTCTTTGGAAAGGATCCTTGTGATGATTAAAAGATAATGCTCAAAAAAAGTGTTTTGCATTATACGTGGCATAAAGTAACTTTTCCATACATTTTTCTTATTTTTATCATCAACATCTGGCTAATTATTTCTCAACTGGTATAATAGACACAGTAATTCAACCAAAGGCAATGATGAGATACTATAGAAAACCACCTATATGACTCTGTGTCACTCCACCATGTAGACCATGGATTATTAGTCTGGGAGACCATGTCCTTGATGAACCAGAAACCAAATTTCAGAAAGACATGAAAAAAATAATTGTGTCATTTTCAACACAGAAAGTTGAAGTTTAGTGGGAGATGTAGTCTTCAATTCTGGCTCTACCAACTAATATCTTTAATGCTAGATAGGTCACGTAGGTCACTGAGCCTTTGTTTCCTTAGCTATAAATAGGGCTGATATTGTAAGAATTACCACACCTATGGTGCATCTTAGAAGGGTTTAGGCAAAACTTACTAATAGCAGAATACAAATGTCTTCATACAATAACAAAGAAAATGCCATGAAGGCTATGTTAAACAGTTTGATGAAAATATTTCAGATTGTATATGAAACCAGTACAGTGTACCCCTTGATTGCACTAATGTACCCAGATATGGTTTAATAATAAAATAAAATTTTTTAAAAAAGAGAAAAAAATAGAGTATGATATTTCTGTTAAGAATGAAAGAATCACAGCTGTGAATTTTGATATGAATACATTTCCAAAACATAATGTTAAACCAAAGCAAATTACAGAAAGATGCCTACAATATGATTCCTTTTATGCAAAGTTTCAAAACATGAAACATGCAAAACAATATCATACACAGCATTCCTGAGCATACATACAGTGTTGCTATTATTTTGTACATGGAAACTGTACAAAAAATATTAGGATAGCAATTGATTTGAAGGGTAAAGAAGGATAATGCCTTATGGATAAGCACACAGAGTACACTGATGGTAATGGAAATGTTCTGCTGCTTTAAAAAATCTAAGGCAAAGTGACAAGTGCTGATATTTCATGAGGCCATGTGATAGAATACACAGGTAGCTATTGTGTGTTTTTTCTATGGCATTATATGTCATAAGGCAAACTGAAAAATTTGCAATACATATGTCAAAAAAGGAGTTAATATTGTTTATACTACCTATAGGAGATACTTGAAATTCAATTACAAAATTACATAAGTACCCTTCTTAAAATCAAAATCTAGACAAACTATGTCTAGCCTTCAAAAGAAGGATACAATTTCCAATTGTATTTAATCTGCCCTAGTAATCAAAGAAACACATATTGAAATAAGATGCTTCCTTTTTAAAAATTCTTTTCAGATTAACAAACATGAAAAAGAATGAAAATAAAATCAGTGTTAGTAAGAGTGAAGACAAGGATAGCTGCAAGAAAAGGAACAGAATTATAAACTCCTTTGTAACTGTTGGTAGGACAATACTATGTAAATAAAATTTACCAATTCTTCTAGCCATTATTCTAAGTGGGAAGTGGGCTGGGATCAGGCTACTCTAAGAAGGATGTTTCTTGCAGGACTATGTGGAATATCAAAAATTGGGGAAAATTGGCCAGGTGTGGTGGATCACACCTGTAATCCTAGTACTCTGGGAGGCTGAGGTGGGTGGATTGCTTGAGCTCATGGGTTTGAGACACCAGCCTGAGCAAGGATGAGACCCTGTCTCTAAACAAACAAACACACAAAAAAGTAGCTGGTCATTGTGGTGGGTGCCTGTAGTCCCAGCTACTGGCAGGCTAATGCAAGGAAATTGCTGGAGCCTAAGAGTTTGAGGTTTCTGTGAGCTATGATGCATGGCACTCTACCAAGGGTGACAAAGTGAGATTCTGCCTCAAAAAAAAAAAATTGGAGAAAACTTAAATGTCCTAAATTAGAAGCTTGATTGAATAAATTGTGACTCAAAGACACAACAGCAATTTAAAAATACATTATAGATAGATTTACTTTCCTGAAAATACTTTCATGATATAGAAAGTTTATTTTTAGACAGAGTCTCACTCTGTTGCCCAGACTAGAGTGCTGTGGCATCAGCCTAGCTCAAAGCAACCTCAAACTCCTGGGTTCAAGCAATCCTCCTGCCTCAGCCTCCTGAGTAGCTGGGATTACAAGTGCCTGCTACAATGCCTGGCTAATTTTTCTATTTTATAGGTAGAGACAGGGTATCACTTTTGCTCAGGCTGGTGTTGAACACCTGAGCTCAAGCAATCTTCCTGCCTTAGCCTCCCAGACTCCTGGGATTACAGGCATGAGACACTGCACCCAGATAATATCGAAAGTTTAAAGATATATTGTCTATAAATTCAGATATTTCATATATATACATACATGTATATTTGCATAGAAAACTGTCTGAAAAGAAAATACAAATGTTATGATAGATGACTGCATTTCAAGTGAATTTGATTTAAAAAATTTTTTTAACATTTATACTATGCTCGTATATTAACTGCATGGAAACAGGAAATAAAACTAGCACAAGGCAAGTATTTGCACCTCCTGAGGGACATTCTCTCCTCTTTATTGCTGTAAATATTGAAGAGGAAGATAAAATGATAACTATTTGCAGATAATAGTACTGCTTACCTAAGAAAACCAAAGTGAATCAATTAGGGAAATATTAAGAGCGAGCAGTGGCTTGTTAAGAAAAATAAATGTACAGATCTCAAAAGCTTTCCTACACACTAAACATACCAAACCAGGAGACACCCTGATGAAAACTACATCACTAATCCCAACAAAACCTGTAACATACTAAGAATAAGCTTAATAATCATGGAGGGGTCTACATAGATACACACCTTGTACACATACACACTTCCTCACAAAACACCAGCCACGCCCAGAAAGAACTTTAACAAAAAACTTTAATTGAGATTTTAAAAACTAGATGCACTACATTCTTTGATGGTAAGTTTTAATATTATTAATATAAATAATTGTGGAAAAACTGACATCAATAAATTGAACACGTCCCAACCAAAATCACCTCAAGGAGGTGGCATACTGACTTGGAGGTGCCAAGCTAACTCTCAAATTATTGTGAAAAAACTAAACTCATGACAATATCACAAGAGAAGAAAAAGGAAAAGTGGCTTATGTGCTCAGATATTAGGATCTGTCTCAAAAATATAGTGATCAAAATAATGTGGCTAGAGACCCCAGAATAGAACAAAAAGCTCAAAAACCAACGCAATTATATGTTAAAATTTAGTGCGTATGTAAAGGTGACATTTAAAATCAGTAGAGAAATCAGTTCCTGTCCTTTGGGTAAGATCAAATGTAAAATTAGTCGAAAAATGATTTTTAAAAAATTATTAGGACAATTAATAAATCCCTGGAGAAAAGTGAAATTAGATTTCTACATCAAAAGATAGATAAAAACTCCCTATAACAAAGTACAGCATTGATTTCACAAGAAAAGAAAAGTTTCATCACAAAAGCAGATTTCCAGATTTCAGCTTTAATTAAATTCCAGAAATACATTTTAAAGATAAGAAAGAACGAGGGGGAGGAGCCAAGATGGCAGCTGGTAGCCAGCTTTCTGCCGGGGCTGCTGTCCAGAAGGAGAGTTAAAGGACAGAAATTTAGTGAGAAAGCCAATGATTTGGAGCTGAGCCAAGAGACAAGGTCGAGGAACGCACATCAACCCTGCTGGAGCGACCTGTTACCCCAAGGATACAAATAAAAGGTACAGAGCACATCATCAAGTGGACGGAAGCCCCCCCCAAGAGAACAGCTCGCAGTATACTCCATACCTCCATACAAACAAGCGAGCAGAATTCAGATGTCCTCCCACTCTACCCCACGGGAGAGACCCTCTAAAAATTGGACCTCCCTCCCCTACTAAGGTGCCGTGGAACTCTCCTGCCAGGCATAAAGCTGTATAAAACTGTATATATTCTCTACCTGCAAGTTGGAACTCCCGGCATGCCCCTCCACTCTCACTCTGAGGTCTGGAGTTCTGTCCCCCACGGAGTCCAGATTCTTGGACACTTTCTCGAGGGGTGTGGACAGGGCACAGGCTGTCCTTGGTCTGTGCTGTTTTCCCAGCTCTGGAGCAGTGAGAGGGAGAGTAATCCGAGAGGTAGCCGGCCTAAGCGGGGAGGTGGTCCCCTGTGGCACCAAGCCCAGTGCTGAGAAAGCTTTGCTAAATTTTGGCCACACCTGGCCCTCAGGGAATGACAGCTGAGACAAAGGGCTGAAGCTCACAGACTGAGTCAGGACTATTAGCAGCCCAGCGTCTCTTCCACAGGGCAGAAATTCTGCGAACTTGTTCTGTTCTATCAGCTTTTTCATCTACTTTACATCAATCAGGGACAGGGCTGGAACTG